>JAJPUD010003738.1:207071-218744 GCA_023553655.1 Myrmecobius fasciatus
TATATATATATATATGAAAGAAAGCAAATAGCATAGTGTAGAAATTCTTTGCCTGGGTAGTAAGCATCAGAGTTGAATTAGAACCAATATTTCTGACTCCAGTATTCTTTTTCCATGGTATAATCGTTAAATTTGTTCTTTTCCTCATGGACCTTACAATTTCTTTAGATGAATGTCTTTTTAACGTATCATCACAATTCTTTCCTTTTGAGCCTTCAGAGTTTTTTTTTTCTTTACTATGCCCAAAGAGCTATCAAACTGTGCATACCCTTTGATCCACCAGTGTCTCTCCTGGGTCTATATGTCAAAGAGATCATAAAGAAAGGAAAAGGACCCACAATGTGCAAAAATGATTGTAGCAGCCCTTTTTGTAGTGGCTAGGAACTGGAAGCTGCCCATCAGTTGGAGAATGGCTGAATAAGTTATGGCATATGAATGCCATGGAATATTATTGTTCCATCAGAAATGATCAGCAGGATAATTTCAGAAAGGCCTGGAGAAACTTACATGAACTGAAGCTAAGAACAGTAAGTAGAACAAGAATATCATTGTACACAGCAACAGCAGGATTATGCAATGATCAATTCTGATGGTCATGGTTCTTTCCAATAGCAAGGTAATTCAGGCCAATTCCAATGATCTTGTGATGGAGAGAGCCATCAGCACCCAGAGAGAGGATTGTGGGGACTGAGTATGGATCACAACATAGTTTTTTTCACCTTTTTTGTTGTTGTTTGCTTGCATTTTGTTTTCTTTCTCATTTTTTTGATCTGATTTTTCTTGTGCAGAATAATAAATGTGGAAATATGTATAGAAGAATGTTTTTACATATATTGGATTACTTGTTGTCTAGGGGAAGGGATGGGAGGAAGGGAGGGAAAAATTTGGAATACAGGGCTTTGCAAGGGTGGATGTTGAAAATTATCTATGCTTATGTTTTAAAAATAAAAAATCTTTAGTAAAAAAAGAGAAAGAAATGATGAGCAGGTTGATTTAAGAAAAGCTTGGAAAGACATATGAATTGGTGCTGAGTAAAATGAGCAGAACCAATAGAATGTTGTATATAGTAACAATAAGATTAGGTGATGATCAGCTGTGATGGACTTGGCTTTTTTCAACAATGAGGTTATTCATGGCAATTCTAATAGAATTAGGATGGAAAGTGCCATTTGCAATGAGAGAGAGAATTATGGAGACTGAATGTGGGTCAAAACATAGTCTTTTCACTTTTCTTGTTTGCTTGCTTTTTCTTTGTTGTGGATTTTTCTCTTTTGGTCTATTTATTTTTGGGCAGCATGATGAATTGCATGTTTAACACATAAAGGATTGCTTGCTGTCTTGGAGAGAAAGTAGGAGAAGGGAGGAAGAAAAATTTGAAACACAAGGTTTTGCAAAGGTGAATGTTGGAAACTATCTTTGCATGTATTTGGAAAAAATAAAATTCCATTTAAAAAAGATAAAATGGAGGTTATGGAAAGAATTTACTAATTAGAGTAAGGATTCACAGGTATGTAGGATGGAGAGATTTTCAAGGTAAGAAGGCTATAAGACTAATTTTTTTTCAGTTATTGATGTTTTTAGTTTTTCTTTTATCTTCAGAACTTAGCAGTCAGAGTGCACAGTAGATGATTAGTAGATGCTTATTCACTGCCTTCCAATTATGAAATAATGTAATTTTGCAACTGAAGTGAGTCAATTATCATTGAAGGGTAATTTGTAGTGGGCATATATGTTAACATGTAGTAGGCTATGCCATATCAATTATGGGATTTCATCCAGCTGATATCTATTCATACAACAGCACAATACATATGCCAAAATCTTAATACATATTTGTTGACTAGAGTGATCAGCAAATTAGCAGATATGGAATACAGTGATGCAATATACCATTTATAAATCTGATGGTTCCTTAGCCTGTTCTTACTGGGAAGATTTTTTAAAAATTTATTTTTAAACCACTTCAAAATGGTATTAATAATTCAACAAATTAGCCTTGGTAGAGAAAAGTAAGCACAAGCACAAACACAATCTGTTAGTTTCAACAAACTTTTTTTTGCATGTTTAAATAGCATTATAATGAGGACACCGAACTGCCATAAGCTCATTCTGTTATTTTGAAAAGTTATGCTGGGAATAGTTAGACTTTTGTTCTAATATGTAATCCTAATTTACTTCTCTTAGATGAACATTGATTAGTAATAATAGGCACCTTGGTTCATTGAAAAGTATTTGGGCTTCATGACAATGAAAAGTCATTAGGCTTCAAGACCTGGATTCTAGTCCTGAGTCAACCACATATTAACTGCATAATTAGGGAAAAAAACTCTTTTCTCTTCTGAGAGCCTTTGTTTCCTCATCTGTACAATGGGGAATAATAATGCTATCTTTCTTGTAGCATTGTGAGAATTTCTATATCATATATGCCAGGCACACATTTCCATAGTTTCAAAGGACTATATGAACAAAAGCTGTTACTTAGTTATGACATTTACAAATATGTTCTTTGAAATCATTTCTCAAGATTCAGCAATTTAACAAAATCAAATTATTATTGAGGAATTACATGGTTTTTAACACTGGGAAATAAAAGCTATGGAAATAGTCAAAATTCATTCAATCACATAAAATATTAGTGTTTGTATTTGCTTGATTGCAGTATTGTCTCCATTTTTAAGATTCTTTTTAAAAAATCTTTTTTATTATAACTTTTTATTTTTAAAACACATGCATAGATAATTATTCAACATTCACCCTTGCAAAACCTTGTATTCCAAATTTTTTCCCCTCCCTTCCCTCTCCCCTCCTCCCCTAGACAGCAATGGGCCATTCTTCAGTATCATGCTGCACAAGCAAAATAAGATCAAAAAGGAAAAAAATGGAAAAAATGCAAGCAAACAACAATGAAAAATTGAAAATACTTTGTTGTGAACCATACTTAGTCCCCACAGTCCTCTGGGTGCAGATGATGCTCTTCATGATAAGACCACTGGAACTGGCCTAGATCACCTTGCTATTGAAAAAAGCCACATACATCAGAATTGATCATTGTATAATCATGTTGTTGCTGTGTGCAATGTTCTCTTAGTTCTACTCACTTCACTTAGCATTAGTTCCTGTAAGTCTCTGCATGTCTCTCTGAAATTATCCTGCTGATTATTTGTTTCAGAACAACAATTTTCCATAATATTCACATACCATAATTTATTTAGTCATTTTCCAACTGATAGTCATTCACTCAGTTTTCAGTTCCTTGCTACTACAAAAAAGGCTGCTTATAAACATTTTTGCACATGTGAGTCTTTTGCCCTTTTTTATGATCTCTTTGGGTTACAGTCCCATAGATACTGTTGGATCAAAGGATATGAACAATTTGATTGCCATTTAGGCATAGTTCCAAACTGTTCTCCAGAATGGTTAAATCAGTTCTATTGTCTCCATTTTTATGGGACAATTTTTCCCTTTTAATACAAGAGTTAAATTTTTTAGCAGTATTTGTAGCTTACAGCAAAGGATGCTCCCTGAATAGCATAGCTGAGGTAGACTATCCAGTGGAAATTCACATGATTTCCATGAACTGAGATTTCCACCTTAAAATAGTAAAGATCATTTCAATATAGCATAACGCAGATAGGTTACTATCTACCCTAATAGTCCATTTCAGCAAATTGGTCATTTCTGGGGCTTTCTTCTATACCCAAGAAATACAGGTTAGGACTTCAAGAAGAAATTTCACACTGGTAAAATTTACTTTATTTTATTTTTTATTATTCTTATGCAGTATGTCTGTAGATTGCAAGGCCTGATAGCAAATTTAGGATATTGCAATTGGCCTCACTGAAACAGGGAATTTTTATGTAATCACTACCTTGTGAAATCAGCTGTGTTTTTATATAATCAGTATTGTAGGAAAGGCTCTTATACAGTTATATATGATACAATAATATCTTTTTTTAATGAATGAAATTTAGTTTTCATAGCCAAATGAGACTTAGGAATTATTGTAATTCTTGTGGTATAATGTAATGAGACAAATATGTGGACTTGGAGTCAAGAAGTTAAGAGATGGAATCTTTTCTCTCATATCTACTGGTTGTGTGATCTTTGGCAAATCACTCTATCTCTGAATCTCAGTTTCAACATCTATAATATGGGGATATTTACATCTACCTTGCAGAGTTGTAATGATGCTTAAATGAGATAATACATGCAAAGCATTTTGTGAATTTTAATACATTATATAAATAGCAGTGATTGTTATTCCTATGGAGATTTAAAAGAATAGATGAGTCTATAATATGACTAATTGACCAGTAATAGGTTAAGGGTTGGTCCTCTGTGGAAATATGAAGAAAAATTACCACAGGCATTTTTTTTCTTTTTCCTATTCCTATACAGTACTTCTGCCAACTCTCAAGCACTCCACCCACTCAGGATACATTAGTCTTTGGCAGATTCTTATACAATAATTCACATTAAGATGTGAATAACTAAGTTTGTTTCTCCTTCCAGGACTATTTGCCTTTAGAAAAAAGACTATGTAGAGGGCAACATTTAACCTGAAAGAATGAATCTCTACTAACTGATTTTTAGGTACGATAACATATGATTGGAATATATATTTTTGGGAAAGGGGCTATATAAGCAATTCTAAAACCAGACTTTTAATTAATGACTTGTCCCTGAATACACATGTAACTAATCCAACCTGTGACAATATGTTCTTCTACCCAAAAGTCTATTTGTTATTTGCATTGGGAACTTCTACGTTGATTGCCTGAGCTAGATAACCTTCTTTCACTCTACCTGCCTTTTATATGTTATCTTCTTCATTAGAATGGAAACCCCTTTCTTCTTGTATGTACCTAGAACATAAATATTTACTGAATGAATGTTGACAAATCTTTTTCCCCTTATACAATATACCATTTTAATTTATTATATAATTTTAGAAATAACATAAACCTTCATTTAACAAGCATTTATCAAGGCAGTTTGAAGAGCTGGTTTTGAAATTGAAAAAAAAACTAAGTTTGACTTTTGTCTCTTGTATTTGCTGATTGATTATATGATTCTGGAAAAATCACTTCACTTTCTCAGTATCCCAAGCAACTATCAAAAATTCTTAAGTCGCAGATTTATTACAGATCTACATTGGTAGATGGAGTTTCCTTACTGGAAATTCCTTATATACCATTGAAAGCATTGCTTAGTGTTCCTTACTATTCTTTCACCCAGAAAACCTTCTGTGCTTTCTGCAGGGTGCTCAGGAGGACTAGCAGCTCTGATATGAGGGTCTCTCAAGCCCTTTTCAAGGTTATTACTTTTCAGGATACTTTTGGTGTCATTACGAATCACTCAGTTCTCACTTGTGGTTCCAAGAACTTATAGCATGTTTGTAAAGCAGCAGTCATCAAAACCATTTGGTACTGTATAAGAAATAGAGTGGAATAGATTAGATGTACATGACACAATAATCAAGGCCTATAGCAATCTAGTATTTGATAAATCCCCAAACTTCAGCTTCTGGAATAGGAACTCACTATTTGACAAAATTTGTTGGGAAAACTGGAAAGTACTATGTCAGTAATTCATTATAGACCTATATCTCATACCCCATGCCAAATTAAGGTTAAAATGGATATATGATTTGGACATAAAGGATAATATCATAAACAAACTAGGAGAACAAGGATTAATTTATCTATCAGATCTTTGGAAAAGGGGGGAATTTATGACCAAAGAAGAGCTAGAGAACATTATAAAAAGCACAATGAACATCTTTGATTACATTAAATTAAAAAGTTTTTGCACAAACAAAAACTCTAAATCATATTGATTAGAGAAATGCAAATTAAAACAACTCTGAGGTACCATCTTATACCTTCATATTGGTTACAATGAGAGGAAAAGCTAATGATAAATGATGGAGATGATATGGGCAAACTGGATCACTAATGCATTGTTGGTGAAGTTTTGAAATTATCCATGCATTCTGGGGAACAATGTGGAACTATACCCAACAGGCTATAAAACTGTGCATACCCTTTGATCCAGCAGTGCCATTACTGGGTATGTATCCCAAGGAAATCATAAAGGAGGTAAAAGGACCCAAGTGTGCAAAAAATGTTTGTAGCAATTCTTTTTTTGTGGTAGCAAAGAATTGGAAAATGAGTAGATGCACATCAATTGGGGAAAGGCTGAACAAGTTGGGGTATATGAAGGTAATGGAATATTATTGTTCTATAAAAATGATGAACAAGCTGATTTTAGAAAGGCCTGGAAAAATTTACACGAACTGATGCTAAGCAAAAGAAGCAGAACTAAGAACTCATTGTACACAATACCAGCAAGAATGGACGATGCTCAACTATGAAAGATTTGGTTCTACTCATTGGTTCGGTGGTGTAAAGCAATCCCAATAGACTTTGGACAGAAAATGCCATTTGCATCCAGAAAAAATGCTAAGGAAATTGAATATAAATTAACACATACTATGTTCACTTCTTTTTTCTGTTTTTTATCTCTCCCATGGTTTTTTTTTCCTTTTTCTTTGATTTTTCTCTCCCAATATGATTCATAAAGCAATGTGTATTAAAAAATAAGTTAATTCCAAAAAAAGAAAAAAAACAAATAGAAAAAGAAATTATAGTATGTGCAGTGGACACAGTCGAGTAAAACAACTTGGCAAACATGCTAAACCAGGTTAAGTGTAATCCATAGACGTCAAACTTGTTGGTGAATTAAGAGGATGTTTACCCCATGCATGTGAAAACTGAGGATGAATGAAGGGATGAGAATAATTTGTCCCAACAGCCATAAAGGTTGCTGAAGCAAGGACTGTGGAGTGCCTAGAGCTTGTTCAGGAATTGTAAACACCAGCCACTGCTTCCAGAGTCATCTTGATTTTACCCTTCTACTGAAATTCAATGGCTCAGGAAGAGAGAATGAGACTGATGACTGGGTAATTCTGCTTCACTTAAATCCAATTCAAATCCTAATTAAGACATCACACCAAGATGTCATTGGTCCTCTTCAAAATATGTCTTTGACTTAAAAAAACCCAAATACACAAAAATATCATATCCAGCAAAATTATTTATAATTTTGAATGGGAAAAAAATGAACCTTCAACAAACTTGCACATTTTCAAAACTTTCTATCAACCAAACCCAAACTTAATAGACATTTTAACATATGAGAGCCAATACGAAAAATCAATTTAAAGGAATTTAACATGGTCAGACTGTTTATACAGGAAAAATTTTTACGTTTTTATATATGTATATATGTATACTATATTTTTTTTAAGATTCACATCAATAAGAGAGTAGCTCAAAGGAAAGATTGTCAATTAAGGTAAAATAGTAATCATGATACAAATGATACAGAAGAATAATAGACAAAAAGATATTAGAAGTGGGAGAAGGGACTATAGTAATGAAAGCCTATTCACTTTGGGAATGGGTTCAATAGGCAACACTACATATATACCATGAAGAGTATAGCACCCTCCAAAATGTGTAAAGAAATAAGGGAAGAGGGATGGATGGAGCAAAGAGTGAGGAAAGAAGACAAGGAAGCAATCCTTGGGTGGGGGGAGGTTAATTAATAGCAAAACAAGTTATAGAGCAGAATTTAATTAAAGAGGCAGCAGGGATAAGAAAGACTTGTGTGTATGTGTGTAGGGATTTTAATAGGTGTATATATCTATATATGTATACATAAATATATCTTTTCTTAACTGTAACTTGCTTGGGAGAGGTAGGAGAGATGAAAGGGGAAAAAAATAAAATAAACAAGGTGTTCAACAGAGAACCAAAGAACAATTTACAAATAAATAAAGAAAAAATGGATATTCATGAAAAAATTTCTTCTGATAATATATATATATATATATACAGATATATATATATATATATATGTACCCTCTTGATCTGGTAATTTGTTGTCATATATTTCGAATTCTCCCTGATGTTATGCTGGGCACATTACAATGTTCTTTTTTTGTTTTGTTTTATTTTGTTTTGTATTTTTTCTGTTTTTCTTTTTTTTCTTAATCTGTTTTTTCAAATAAAATAAATTTTTAAAAAAATTAAAAAATAAATTAAAAAGAACAAAGATAAACTATATAAGGCGCTATAGATAAGAAGACAAAAAGAAACAAAAAAGAAATCTGGGCCCTCGAGGATCTTTTGATTTAACTGAAAGGAGCAATTCAATTATTTATTCTTGGTTCAGTAAAAAACAAACAAACATACAAAAAACAAACAAACAAAAAAAGAAAACACTGGCTCAGGAATCAAAGAACTTGTTTTCAAATCCTGCCTCAGATATTTACTACCAATGTAACCTTGAATAAACCTTTAGTAGTCTTCAGTTTCCTTATCAGTAAAATGAAGAGATTGCTATATATGATTTTGAAGTTTTCCCAACCCCTAATCAATGATGCTTTAAAATGTCTTGAAATGGATGCTATATACAATAAGGGAATGAAGTAACACTGTAGTCCTTTTACATGGGTGTTATGCCTTGGCCCTGAAACAAGTACTATCTAGAATGGAGTCCAATAAGGTCAGAAAAATCAGCTCTCTTCCCCACTCCCCAAACCCCAAATCCAATTTAGATAAAATGCCATGATTTCATGTAGCCATCACTGCATCCCTGTCAGGGTTAATGAAAGGGCTCTTATTTACCAGTTTACTCTAGCAGAAAGTTTCCCCTCATGCAGACATGACCTAAATGTGCAGTCATTCACAGAGATTCAAAATTGCTTATTTAGAGAAACATGGCATACACAAGTGCTTTACTGGTATACATTTAAATATGTGCTTGCTTTTTCTTTCTTTCCTCCATCAATTTAAGCATACTTTGATAGAATTAAAGAATTAAAAGAAACCTAGTTCAAAATCCTATCCAATGTAGAAACGCCCACTATAACATTTCTGGAAGATTTTTATCTACCACAACTTGAACATATTCAGTGATGGAGAATTTACTATTGTTGGAAGCATTCCATTCTATTTTGAATAGTCATCGGATGGATAAGAAGGCTGTGTGCTTTTGGAAGTATAGTGAATTTAGAAACTTCCTTCACTATTACAGTTGTAAAGCTACAGATGCCTTAGTTCAGGATAAGTTTATTCCCAAGGAGTATGAGAAACTTTTTCAAAAAGATATGTAGAATTTTTGGTAAAGAACTATATTGCCATAAAGAAAACATTGCCCTATTAAAATTAATCATGTATATATGTATAGTAATCTCTATCATTTTTTTCCTTTGAAATTGAATGAAGAAGGGCAGTTTGAAGACTTGAAAAAGATTGGAAATCCCTGCCCTAGTATGTAAATCCTAGGGAAGTGTCTGAAATATAAAGGCTTAGCCACTCCCTCAAGTCACAGAGTTAGCAAAGATCAAAAATGGATTTTAAACCTGTCTACTGCGCTTCTATACCATCTACTCCTCCATATTGCCTCTTTAGTCATTAGAAATTTCTTCCTTATACTGAACCAAAATCTTCCTCCCTGAAACTTTCCTTTGTTGATTTTCATTTGGCACTCTTCAGAAACACAATTCTATCATTTTTTAAATTTATTTTTCAGATATGCAAAGACATCTATCATGTTTTATGGTCCTATTTCCAAGGTTGTGTTTCTCAAGTTCTATCAATTATTGTTCAGTTGAGATAAGACTGCTGCCCTCTTTAAGTGGAACTGACCATTGAAAACCCATTGGGTTAGTTTTTTATTTTGTGTTGTTTAAAGTTTTCATGTCACACAATTGGTATTCACTGCATTTATAATTCATCAAAATCCCCAAGCATTTTTCACATGAATAGCTGTTGACATAGTTCTGCCCTATATTATCCTTTTGTAATTGACTTTTTGGACCTACACATGTTAGTTTTTTGGTGAATTTGATATTAGTTTGTTTTAGTTTTAGTCTGTAATAATTTTCTTTTGTATCCTGGTTCTTTCCAACATTTTATGTCTTCTCTTCCAGTTTTGTATCCTATAAAAATCAAGGATAACATCTATGTTTTTAATTGCTTATAAAAATGTTGGCTAAGAGTGATTCAAGAACAGTGTAAATCCTTCCAAAATGACATTTATCTATTAATCAAAATACTTTGGTGATGGCTACTTAACTTAACAAAACATAGTGAACTATATGCATAATGCAAAATACAGTATGATTAAGCCCACATTTTTCTATTTTGTACATAAAGATATCAAGGTTGAATTTATTAAAGACCTTTCCCAAATCCTAAAATACCATGCTTGCAGCATTTCTTATGTTTATTTATTTTTTTTGACTCAGTAGCATGGAAAGTATATTGGATGTGAGATTTGCATGTGATTCCTGCATGTGAAATTTATCAGCTATGGGATCATGGACAAGTACTTTCTGGGCCTCATTTTTAAAATGGGAAGAATATCTTAAATACTTTTCTTACATGATAGATATGAGGATCAAATGATTTGATGTGTATAAACAAAGACACATATATGTATATATGCCTATACACACATATATACATGCAAACACACACATATATATGTATATATATAAACAGTAAGCTTGGTAAACTTTAGTGTTACATAAATGTCAGTGCTATTCAAAGCATTTGATTTATTGGAACAAAACTTAGCCTTGAAGGCTTTCGTTCAACTGAATGTCTCCTGTACATGTACTAAGATCATACTAGAATACATGATAGATGGACTACAGAGAACATTTTGTTAAGTGATCCTCTGTATATCAGCATTACACAAAGTATCAAATAAGTAGACTTATGCTACCCAAAGGAATTTGCCACTGTCATGTACAGATGATAAACTGTACAAAGACCAACTAAAAGAGAAATTCCCTACAAATTATGAAATGTTCCAGGTGCTTTGTGTTAATTGTAGCACAGTTTACAAGACTACAGGCCCTCCTTATTACTTGTGTGATGATTGACCCTCATGAGAAGTTGACTTAGTAAAGCATCCAAGAGAAAGCAAACGGATGCAGAATTTCCATTGCCAGGATTATGACTCAGTGTGATAAACCCACACATAAGTCAGTCATAACAATAGTAGCTAAAATTTATATAGTATACTAGGCTAGCTAAGTGATTTATGTATATTCTCATTTGAGCTTTACTATGATTTTTGAGGTAATTTTGCAGATGAGGGAACACAGGTTCCGTGATGCTAAGAGATTTATCTTGTTGCTGTTAGAGAGTCATTTTCAGTCGTGTCCAACTTTTCATCATCTCATTTGAGGTTTTTTTTACAAAGATATTGAAATAGTTTGCCATTTTTTTCTCTAGCTCATTTTATAGATGAGGAAATTGAGGCAAACACGGTTAAATGACTTGCCCAGGACCACAGTGCTAGTAAATGTCTAAGGCCAGATTCAAATTTAGGAAGATGAGGCTTCCTGACCTCAGGACTGACAGTCCATCCATTGTGCCACTAGGATAATAGTTAGAGGAAGGATTTGAATATAGGTCTTCCTGACCCTAATCTCACCTTCCTTTGCCACACTCCCTTTTTGGTAGTATATACAATTTGAAAAGAGATTCAAGATGTAAATAGAGCTGGTCCCAAATTTGAACAAGAAGGGGGGAGGAGAAAAGAGACAGAGAGAGACAGGCAGACAGACAGAGACACAGAGAGAGAGAT
>JAJPUD010003739.1:0-25943 GCA_023553655.1 Myrmecobius fasciatus
ATTGAACAGTCAAGTACTGATAGTTTAGGGGGAAAAGTCCCAGTTTGAAAAATATTTTACCCAAGGTGATCTAGCAGAAAGAGGCTCTAAATTCTGATAGCCAATTTGAAGACTTAGAAAGACAACAATCTCTAGCAATACTTCAAATGTTTACTGATCCTCTTCCCATTTTGATTCCTGCTGAAATGAACTTCCTTACAAATATCTCTCTGTAGCACAGAGAGGGCTGTGAGGGTTTGACAATCAAAACTTGATCTGCCTGGGAATCAGCAAAGCCTTCAAAGAAGAAGTAATATTTCAGACAAAATCTATTGTGTTATATGAATTAAAGTACTTACTCAAACAATCAATAAGCATTTATTGAGTTGTTTTCATGTAAAGCACTGGGGATGTAAATAAAGGAAAAGCATTATCATTCCCACAAAGAAATCACATACTAGTAGGGAATTTGACATGCAAATAGCTATGTGTATAAAAAGCCCATACACAGCAGATGGAAGACAGTCTAAGAGAGGAAGATCGTAACAACTGAGACTAGGAAAGACACTTTGAAGAAGAATATGATTTGAGTTGAGGCTTGGAAAAAACCAGAGAAGTTTGATGCTGTTCTCAATGTCAATGGGGAAACTTACAACTATTATATATACTTAGTCAAAAAGAGATCTTTATCAGAATGAAGGATGGATTTTCTGGAAAAGCCATTTTAATTCTAGGCATCTCACAATAGTACTCAAATGCTCAAAGAAAGCTCAGTGACATGAATATTACTTTCAGTGAAGCAGATCATATCCCATCTATGTGTCTCTTTGTCCAGTCTTCCCATAAATTTGCCACATGGGGGACACCTAATAATAAGGTTCTCTTCTTTTTCTCTTGTTATTAATAACAATAGAAGCAAAACAAGTTAGAACTTCTCTGGAGATGAAAGGAAATAGCAAGGACACAGAGGGATGGTTCATAGTCAGAGGCCTTCTCTGTTCACTGCTGTGTTGTTGTTTCTCATTTTCTGCATATAAATATGTGTATATAGGTACATTTGCCCATATATACATATGTATGTGTATATATATATATGTATATATACATACACATATATGTATGTTTCTATACCCATATTGGGATAGTGTGTGAGAAGAGCTAGACTCAGAGTCAGGAAGACCTAGGGGTAGTTTCTGCTTCAGATACATACTACCTGAACAGACCTAAGCAAGTCATTTAATGTTCCAGTATCCCAAAAATCTCTAAGTCCTGAACTCTCAAAACAAGTAAAGACCATCATCAGGAATCAGAGGACAATTTTCATGCTGATCTCTTACAGGTTATTGAAATAGTTGCAGAAGTGTGATTTCTCTTTCTGCTCATTTCTAACCAAAACCTTTCATAAGTCTGTTCGTTACTTAAAGATGAATTCTACTGACCCCCTTTGCAGGAGACAGTTAAATCTCAGGGGATAGAAATCTGATTTTGGAATCAGAGGACCTCATTTCTAATTCCAGGATCTGTGTGACCTTGGTCAAGTCCTTACCTCCCTTAACTTCAGTTTCCTAAGGGAATTACACTAGATGATGTCGAAGGTCAATTTCAAATCCATAAATCTGATCCTCTGAGATGGAAAGCATGACAGAGAATATAGTGCTAGATATAAATAAAGCCAATTAAATTGGTTGCTGGCTAATATCCATGTTCTTGAATTCAAGATAATCTTGCCAGGCTGAGCTTTGACTGACCTCTTCAAGATCAATGTATTCACAGATGGTTGGGATTTATTCATTCTAGACTGTCACATAGATGGCCCTCAGTTTATTTCATTATAAAACCACAGAATTCCTAAAATCTATGCTGTAAATCCAAAGCCAGCTAGATCTTGTGATTTGTGAATTAATTGGAATTTAACTATTTATATGTGCAATTTTACCTTACTCAAATCAGTAATTTAACAAATCACTTTGTCTTTATTTCTTTAAATATTAAGACTGACTAATATATTATCTATGACCCTTTTCATTGCCTTAACCTTGTATTTGAACTTATTCTCAGCTATTCAGTGGGTAGAAACTCATATTAACAGCAATCCTAATACTGTCTTCCTATGCTTTTTTCTCTGTCTCTGACTCATTGTCTGATCATTACCACTACCACCATCAATACCATCACCACCACCACCACCATTGTTGTTATCATCATCATCATCATCATCATCATCATCTTAGTTATATAAATTTTGATTAGGTATCATTATAGGGAAGAATTTGCCAAGAGGATAAGGGACAAGTGACTCAAGGACAGAAACTATGTCACCTATAAAATTAAGGGGTTGGATTAGATGACCTTGAAATACCTTTCAGCTATGTGCCTTGGTGAACAGCAAATAAATCACAAAAATTAAAACAGCAAAGAAACAGCAAATGAGATAACATGAAAACAGTATTTAGATCTAAAGCATGACACTGCTGATGGGCAACATCTGGCCTTCAGAAATTCACATCTATATAAAGAAAAGTCTAAAATAACTCTGGCCCATTTTGACAGCTGTAATTATGTGCATTTCTAAGGCTAGGCTGATTTCTTCCTGAGGAAATTGCTAAGGTATAAGCCATTTCCAATTTGGAGAAACTGTTGCTTTATATGTAGTTATATATAACTTTTCAAGATGAGTTCTCTGCTTAGAACATATTCCTTCCTCCACACTTGTCCTGATTCTATAGGTCCTAAAAGCCTTCCTTTCTAAATATGAGGAAGGAGAAAAATCATTATTCCTATTTCTTAGACTATCATGTATAGGATTGAGCAATCGAAGAAAAACATGAAACTTACTCTGTTACGATGCTCCTTTGACTAAGAAGATTTCTCAAGACATCTGAACATTAAAAGCACCTTAATTAAATATAAAATTGAAAAAGAAGATGATCAAGAAAAACTGCCACAATACCACATTGATACAATTCAATTAAATTCATGTCAGTTCCCCAAATGTTTAAGACTACAAATAGCCAAGAACCATAAAAGGCGTTCCATAGAAGAATAGAAGAACATATATGGCCTGCCCTTGTGTCCAAGGAGCTAATATCTTATTGAAGAATGAAATTTATGCTTCAATAAGTCAATCCAAATTATATGTTAAATAAATACAGAGTGGTGATTTAAGAGAGTATGAAAGTGTAAGAGAATGACTGAATAAGCTATGGTACATGAATGTTATAGAATATTATTGTTTTGTAAGAAACGACCATCAGGATGATTGCAGAGAGACGCAGAGAGACTTACATGAACTGATGCTAAGTGGAATGAGCAGAACCAGAAGATCATTGTACACGGCAACAAGAAGATTATATGAAGATCAATTCTGATGGATATGGCTCTTTTCAACAATGAGATGATTGAGACCAATTCCAATGGTATTGTGATGAAGAAAGCCATCTACACCCAGAGAGAAAATTGTGGGAAGTGAGTGTGGATCACAACATAGCATTTTCACTCTTTTTGTTGTTGCTTGTTTGCATTTTATTTTTGTTTCTGATTTTTTTGCTTTTATTTGAATTTTTTTGTGTGCAGCAAGATAGTTGTATAAATGTGTATGTATATATTGGATTTAACATATATTTTTATGATGTTCAACATACATTGAATTATTTGTTATCAAGAGAAAGGAATGGGGAGAGGGGAGAAAATTGCAACACAAGATTTTGCAAGGGTTATGTTAAAAATTATCCACGCATATTTTTTGAATATTAAAAAAGCACTAATAAAAAAGAAAATTTTTAAAAGATTTCATTTCTCAAACATAGAAAATGAGGAACAAAATTTATAGATATAAGATCTATTCCCAAAGTGACAAATGTTAAAAAAAAATATGAACAGACAGTTTTTAGACAAAGTAATCAATATCATTTATGGTTCTATAAAAATGCTATAATTTACTATTGATGGGAGAAATGAAAATTAAAACAACTCTGAAATAGCACCTCACACCTATCAGACTGGCTAACATGACAGAAAAGCAAAGTGACCATTGTTGGAGGAGATGTGGGGAAATTAAAACATAAGTGTACTATTGGTAAAGTTGTATAGTGATGCAACCATTTTAAAAAGCAATTTGGAGTTATGGCAAAAAAAAATTACAAAACCATGCATACCTTTTCACCAAGCAATATTATGACTAGAGATTTTAAAAACAGGAAAATAACCTATGTGTACTATAATATTTATGCTTTTTAGTTGTGACCAATAATTGGAAATTGAGGGGATGTCCACCAATTAGTGGAATAACTGAATAAGATGTATATGACTGTGATGAAGAACTATTGTTCTTTGAAAATAGTGAGCATAATTCTCTCAAGAAAATATGGAAAGATGTACATTAACTGATGCAAATTGGAATGAACAGAACCAGAAGGACACTACACAATAACAGCAATGCTGTATGATGACATATTATCAAAAACTTAGCTATTCTCAGCAATACAATGATCCAAGACAATTTTGTAGACATAATGATGAAAAGTACTGTTCTTCTCCAGGGAAAGAACTGATACATCCAGAAACAGACCAAAAATACTTTTGTTGGTGGTGGTGATGGTGGTTTTTGTCCATGTTTTCTTTCACAGGATGACTTACATGGAAATCTGTTTTGCATGGCAACATATTTAAAATCTAAATCAAATTGCCTGCCTTCTCAATGAGAGGGAGAGGGAAAATAGGTAGTTAGTTTGGAACAAAAAATTGGAAAAAAATATTGTTTTTACTAATGATTGGGGAAAATAAAATATTAAGATTTTTTTAAAAGGTAAAAATTTGAAATCATAAATAAAAAGAAGTGGATTTATATGCAAACATTATTTGACTAAATCATAGAGATTCAAAAAGTACAAGAACAAGCTTTTTAACTACTGCACAGCAGATTGTTACAATCTTCCCAGAAGAAAATGGCTGTGCTCCAAAATTTTCCTTGGTCATTGATTCCACTTAATTTCTCTGAAAGGATTTGAGGCTCCTATTTAAGGTCAGTCTAGATCATTTAATTGAGATATCTAGCAGATGGAGTTCTTGAGAATAGTGAAGTACCAAACATTTCAGCCACATCCTCAATCACTGAAGGGTAATTCTGAGATCTGCTAGTCCCTACCTTCTAAAACTGTATATAATGACCCCACATGGATTATTTTAACAAAATATGGGGAGTCATTAAATTATGATTTATTATCAGTAAATGTTTGATTCAATGTTTGATTGATTTTACATACTTATATCCCTGGGATCACATGAAAAATTTCATAGATGGAAAGGGATCACAACAGAAAACCATTTAAGAAGACCTGATCTAATTATGTATCACAATAGGAGTTCCTTGCATGATAGATATTTCCAATAAGTGGTCAACTGTTTTTGTTGTTGTTTTTTGTTTGGTCATTTCTTATTAGAAGCCCTCTTCTTCTTAAGATAATCTTTTTTCAAAGCCAAATATGTTTCTCTATTACTTACCTTTCCTAATTCCCTATGATCCCTGTTCCACCTCCCCAATATTTTCCTTTCTGGGGTCAAGAAGAACAAGTTCACCGCTTCTTTTTACATGGAAGCCTAAAGGATGTTAGAATGAAGATGTGCTATAATTCTTTTCCTGGATCTCTTCTTCCCCAAATTAAACATTCCATTTCTTTCTTTTTAGAAATATATATATATATATATATATATATGTATGTATGTGTGTGTATAATTTATTTAAATAAATATATCCCAATTACATGAAAAAAATTAATAGGCATAATTTAACATTGTGAGCTCCAAATTAATTTTCCCCTTCCACTCCCCTCCTTAAGAACACAGGCAATTTATATTGATTATACTTATGAGATTAAGATTGTGAGCTAATAAAGAGAGCACTAGAAAGTAATTCAGAGGTAATTCAGTATGACCTCCTTACCTCACAGATAGGAATACTGAGGCCCATGAAGTTTATCTAACTTGCCCAAACTCACATAACTATTATGCAGGAGAGAAAGATTAAAGCCCACATTTTCTGGCTTTCTGCTACTTCAAGGAAGAATCTTTTCATTTTACTCTGCTGTCTTTTGCTTGGTTGTATGTATTAGTGGATGCTTACTGATATATAAGTTGGTAAGAACTATTTTCTAACAATGAAAAAATTAGAATTTAAGAAAACCACAGTTTAAATGAACACATCATTAACCTGCTTTCTTCTAGGTTACTCCACCTTAATATTTAAGCCATCCAATTTATGACCCTGCCAGGGGGTTGGGGTACTGCATGAATCACAATTGCCAAGTCATGATGACACACCATTAGAGGTCACTGCAGCTTTAAGTAATACACAGGAGAACTCTGATTGCTTTTCCAACACATAAATCACACCACTCAGTTTTCAGGGCAAGTTAGCTCAACTGTCTTTTCCATTGGAAAGATGAGTTCAGAGACACAGGGCTCCAGTGAGCTGAGATCACGTCTCCTGAAGTCCATGCTGAATAGTAATCAATTGCTTGAACCTCAGGCTTGCTTTCTGCTGTGATACTTACCAATATGGCCAAGCTAAATGAGACTGCCATTGAGCAAAAAACCCTCTGTTTCTCTGTGGCCATGAGAAGACCAGAATTTTCACATTTTGGTAGAAGTAAATCTTCAAGAAATTTGTAACAGAAAATGTATTGTGAGCTTGTGTATGTATGCATATAGAGGTGTATATATGTATTTATACACATATGTGTACAGTCACCTATATACATATGTATATGTATTTGTGTGTATATGTGTGCATATGCATATATATATAATACACATATACACATCTATGTATATATATACATCTCTGTATATATATACCCACACAAGGAGACAGTTCTTGCTCTATATAATTAGACTGTTCCACAGACTTCTATGTAAGATGATTTTTATATAATGTGAATTTGTCTCTACCTGCCCATTTCATTTAGCCCACATACAAAAGGCCTATGCAAAATAACACCTTTATGCAATTCACAAAATGCAGCCATATTCAATAACATAGCATGAGAATAAATAAAATTATGAAATGAAAAGTAAAGTAAGTGATAATGTATACAGAGGACTGTACAGTAAAATTAATATAGGTGTAAAGCATACTGCCCCTTCCCCATCCAATGCAACTAGCTTTTATCACTGCTGGTTGGTTACACAACTTTTTTTTATGAAGCTTAAGGAGAAATATTTGGACAGAGCCTCTTTTCTTCATTTATCTGACAATGGCAATCAATATTATCTTTCAGAACTCTTTATGCAAAGTTAAATTGGCATAATGCAAAGTTGGGTAAGGCAAGAACTCTTTATAAATAGTGGGTGTGTGTTTGTGTGTGTGTAAAATGCTATTGTGTAGTCTTCAATTTTGAAGAGGAGCACTAATGTTATGGGTGATGTTTTGACTTGTACATGAATTGGATTAAAGTGATACAAAGCTGCAAAATATCATCAGGCTCACTCTTTCTTCCATAGTCACTACTAATAGGCTGGGATGCAGTGATTGAACTTCAAATCCTCAGTGTCTGACTAAACTCTAAGCCCTCCATAGTACCTACTTTAGCTCCCTTCCATGGGCACTGGAACAAATTTTTCTCATCTATCTATTCCTCCAATAAAAGTTTTCATATGTTTGTGGTAGAAATGTTCCTAATTCAGCAATGGGTTTGAAGTTTATTGGTTACCTTCAATTTGAATTAGCCCATCTGCTGAGAAAATTTAATTGAGATGTGGCAACTGCATGTGTTTGGGTTATTGGAGCCGAACTTAATAGTTGGGTGACAGTGGGTAAACACTAAATGGCTCAGCAAGTCCTTATACCAGATGTTCTAGTCCTCCCTGAATACCCCATATAATACATATTACATGTATAATGTAAAGTTTTTAAAAACAAAAACACCTCACGTACATGTGTATTCTACAATAAAACTGTGAAGTAGATATTACAAGTGTTATTTCCATTTTATATATAATGAACTTATATTTCAGAGAAATGTAGGGTTTTGTCCATAATCACATAGCTGGCGAATTACCTAACTTCAAGGCAGTACTCTGTCTCATCACACTCTCTTTCAACCAATCAATAGTTATTGGAAATATATTAAGTGCCCATTCTCTCTGGCTTTTATTTTTTTTGTAAACTCATTGTTCCTAAAATGACCAAAATAGAGCTACATTCTTCATGGAGATATAAAAAGATAATAGGTAAAAAAATTATTACTGAATACTGGACATGTATCCACATATAAAATTAGCAAGATGGGATGATTCTAGATTAGTGTGTGGTTGAGGTAACATTTCTCATTGGGAAAATCAAGAAAAGTAAGACCAAACTTTATGTCCCAATTTGGAAAGGGAAGTACAATTGAAAGTACTCTTGATTTTATTTGGAGCTATTGGAGATAAAGCGTAATTATACTCTGTGGTCTCTGACCTCCCAAGATTTAGAATTTGGAAGAGAAATGAACATATGAGAAATGGCTGTCTGGTTATGTAATTGTGTCCAACAATGTAATTTGTTACTTTTCAGAAGGCCATGGCTGAAGATACTGGCATGATGAGATATTGGCTATGGCTAGACATCTCACGAGGCCTGAAGGAGGCGGGGGACACATTTGGCAGGAAAATTTCCAATCTGATTAATAGGTTTTTCAACTTAAAATGAAGGAGGAAGAAGAAAATTGTCCAAATAAAATTGAAAAAATATTGGACTTGAGATGGGGAGAAATTTCTTACCTGAAGTATTTAGAAAATTTTGATAAGCCTTTTGGTTGGTGCTGTTTTTGTCTCCTGCTTGCCAAAAACTGTATCTCATACTTGGAAAATGTATAATCACAATTAATTGAGTTAAATTGGATTTACAAGATATACAAGACCAAAGATGTTTCAATTGATGTCTAAATCCATAAACAAAGAAAAAAGGAAATTATAGGAATATTTATATTTATATTAGCCAGAAAGCTAGTCTCCAGCAATGCCAGCCACCTCTGACCCCACTCCTTCAGCACAGTAGTAGTCATGAGGGCCCCTCTGGGGCTTCAAGAAAACATCAGTGCAGGACCAGGTAACTATCAAGTGCCTGTAGTGCCTGAACTACAAGAAGCCTGAGAGTGTCTCTTCCATCCTGAAAACAGAATCAAATTTAAAAGAAAGGAAAGTGGAAAGAAAAGATGACCAAATAATTACAACAACAAAATAGTACGATAATAGGAAGTTATTATTGTGATAGGGATGACCAAGACACAAACTCAGAAGAGGACAACAATATGAAAACACCTATGGATAGAACCCCAATGAGCTCCTAAGCTCAGAAAGAATTCAAAGGAGGATTCTGAGAAGAAGGCAGAGTAGGTTGGTAAATTTCAAGTTCTCCCAATTTCCCCCACAAATACATTAAATTTGTGTTTCAGAGTGAACATGGAGTGGTGAAAAATGAAGAAGACTTGAGACAGAAAAGGGGTCCACCTCATACAACCTGAGAAGATCTGAAGAAAGACCAAGGATTAACTAATGTGAAGGAAGTACAAATTAGCTTTGCAGAACCCCCAAGTACAGAACCCTGGGGCTAGATGGGTGTGGCTGGAGACTCAACAGGAACCATAGAGACTTTCAGTTCTGGACTGTTTGTCCAATCTGGGTTTGAGTCCAAAAAGACTAAGTAAACCTTGGTTGATTGAGAATGCTAGGTCCAGCTGTGCTGCTGAGATGTGACTCTGGGCAAGAAGGAAGAAGTGGGGCAGAAATGCTACTGACTGTGGACACTTGTAGGAAGGTGGAGCTCTTGGTGTGGGGTTTCTACTCAGAGTGGAGAGCTGAAGGGAAGCTTAAGGCACCAATCCCTCACTCTAAAATTAGAGGCACTTACATTAATATATTTTGTTAATTAATTATTTTATTATTTATTATTATTTATTATTTTAAAAAATGAACAAGCAAAGAACCCCAATATTGAAAAATATTATGAGAATAAGGAAGACTGGAGTACTCTTCAGAGAATGATACTGAAATGTAATGTTAAATTGCTCCCCACCCAGAGAGAATTTATAGAATTTATAGAACTCAAAAAAGAATTTAAAAAACAAATGAGACAATGAAAACCTAAAAAAATCCATCCAAGAAAAACAAGATTATGAAACATATAGAAAAGCTAGAAAAGAAGGTACAGAGTCTCAAAGATGAAAATTATTCTTCGAAAATTACATGATCAAGAGGAATCCAGTGAAGTTAATAAAGACCAAGAATTAAAAAAAAATAGATTATAAAGAATGAGAAAATAAAACAGAAAGATAATTATAAAGGAATTGATAGATTTGGAGAAAAGATCAACAAGAGAAAAAAAAGAATTGGATTGGCAGAAAATTGTGAACAAAAAGAAAACTTTGACCCAATAATGCAAGAAATAATCAAGAAAATTGTCTGGGAGTGATAGAACATGAAGGGAAAGTATAAATAGGAAAAAAAAAACATTGATCACCATCTCAAAGAGAGCCTTTGTAGAAAATACACATTATTACCAAATTTTGAAACTCCCAGATAAAAGAGACAATTTTGCAAGAAACAAGAAAAATAAAAACAATTTAAAAACACTGGAGCTACAATTAGAATTGTACAAGACTTAGCAGCAGCTACAATAAAACACCACAGGTTCTGGAATAATATATACTGACCATTTAGCTGCAGCCAAAAATATCACATTCAGCAAAATTATCTATAATTGTGAATGAGAAATAATGAATCTTCACTGAACTTTCAAGTTTTCAGCACTTTCTATCAACCAATCTAGAACTTAACATAAAATTTAACATAAAAGTCAATATCAAAGATCAATTTTAAAGAACTCAATATGGACAAACTGCTTAAACATGGACAAATTATGTACATTTTTAACATGGGAAAAGTAAACTATATGTTTAAGATTCACATCAATAATACAGTGGCTCAAAAGAAAGATTGGTAGACAAGGTAAATATAGTAATCATGTTATATACCCCTTTAGAGGGGAAGAAGGGCTTTTAGTTCTGAAAACCTATTCACATCAGGAATGGATTCAATAGGCAACACTACATACATGCCATGAAGGGTATAGCATCATCTAAAATCTATAAAGAAATAAAAGATGAGGGATGGGCATATGGGGTAACCAAAGGTAAGGGAAGAAGACAATGGAAGGATCCTTGGGTGGGTAAAGGTTAAGTAATAGCAGGGCAAGCTATGGAGCAGAATTTAATGAGTCAGCAAGGATAGATATATTTTCTCAACTGTAGCTTGTTTGGAGGTGGTGGGGTAAAAGGGGATAAATAATAAAGTAAATAGGGTATACAGCTGAGAACCAAAGAACAATTTTCAAAGAAGTAAAGAAAAAAATGGACATTCATGATTATAATTTCTCCTACTAATACATATATATTTGTTCTTCTGTTAATTTTTTTCTTAATGTTTTTTCAAACAAAATAAATTTGAACAAGAATTCATGAAAGAGCTCAAAAAGGAACTTGAAACTCATGTAAGAGAGAGAACAAAAAATTAGGAAAATAAATGAAAGGAATGCAAGAGAATTATGAAAAGGAAAAGGTGTTTGGAAACAGAAAACAACCCCTTAAAAAGTAGAATTGAACAAATGGAAAAGGCAATAAAAAATCTACTAAGGAAAACCATTTCCTAAAGAGTACAGTTAAGAAATAAAGCTAAGGTGGAGGAGAGAAGCCAGTAAGTTGCCTGAGTTCTCCCTAGTTTCCCTTAAGTACATGAAATCAAGTCTCTAAACAGAACCCAGAGCAACAGAATCCACAAAAAGATGCAGTGAAAAAATTTTCCAGCTTAAAATAACTTAAGGATTCAAGAAAGGTCTGTCTCACCTGGGTAAAGGGAAATCCAACCCAGCACAGCTGGTGTCTGGGCAAGTCAGAAGGAGGTTCTTAGCCACAACATAGGCCCCTCAACTTGATTCATAGGCCCAGCAACCAAGGCCCCTCAATCTTGATTCATGCTAGTGAATCAACTGTGAGACTTCTAGCCCCAGCCCAGAAGTCAAATTGACTTCCTCAGAACCCCAAAACAACCGGGAAGAACAGGCTGGGCCAACCTAAGCAATATGCAACCACTAACACCTGGGGTCCTGATTCAGGAAGCCAGTAACCAGACTCCTCACCCCTAGCACAAGACTCTTGGGAGAGTTCATCCTTGGACCCCAGTAGCAGAGCTCAACTTTTAAAAATGAAGTAAAAAAAGATAAAGAGACCTAATCATAGAAATGTATTAGGACAACAAGATCACAATATAAACTCAGAAAAGGAAAACAATGCCACAATACCTACACATGAAGATGCAAAGGGGATTATGAATTAGTCCCAAGCCCCAAAAGTCCTCTTGGAAGAGCTTTAAAAAAAGATTTAAAAAATAACATAAGAAAGGTAAAAGAAAACTTGGGGAAAGAAATGAGAATTATGTAGGAACATTGTGAAAAAAGTCAACAGCTTAGAAAAGGAAGCACAAAAACTGACTGAAGAAAACAACTCCTTAAAAAATAGAATTGGATAAAGATGCCCATCAATTGGATAATGGCTGAATAAATTATGGTATATGAATGTTATGGAATATTATTGTTCTGTAAGAAATGACCAACAGGAGGATTTCAGAGAAGATTGGAGAGAATTGCATGAACTGATGCTGAGTGAAATCAGCAGAACCAGGAGAACATTATACACAGCAACAAGACTATATGATGATCAATTTTGATGGACATGGTTCTCTTCAACAATGATGTGATTCAAACCAGTTGTTCTGCGATGAAGATAGTCATATACATCCAGAGAGAGGCCTGTGGGAACTGAGAATGAACCACAACACAGCATTTTAACACTTTCTGTGAATATTTCTATGCATTTTGTTTTCCTTCTTAGGTTGTTTTTTTTCTTCTTCTCTTTCTAGATCTGATGTTTCTTGTGCAGTAAGATAACTGTATAGATATGTATACATGTACTGTATTTGTCATATAATTTATCCTATCTAGCATGTATTGGATTACCTGTCATCTAGGGATGGGGGGTGGGGAGAAGGAAGGAAAATTTGGGGGAAAAAAGGTTTGTTTTTTTTTTTTTTTTGCAAGGGTCAATGTTGAAAGGTCACTCATGTTTTGTAAATAAAAAGCTTTATAAAAAAATAGAATTGGATAAATGGAAAAAAATTCACTGAAAAAAACAACTCCTTTAAAAATAGAATTGGCAAGTGAAAAACAAGATGCAAAAGCAAACAGAAAACAGCAATTCCTTAAAAAATAGAATTGGGCAAGTGGAAACTAGGGATTATATGGGACATCAAGAATCACTCACATTAAAGGAAAAGAATGAAAATATTGGAGAAAATGTATAAATACCTCACTGACAAAACTACTAATCTGGAAGATAGATCCTGCATTTTAAGAGATATTGGACTATCTTAAAGCCATGATAAAAAAAAACCTATTCAGCATCTTTCAAATAATTCAAAAATGTTTCAAATCAAGGAAAGCTGTCCTGATATTCTAGTATCATAAGGTAAAATAATAGTTATTGAAAGAATCCATCTCCAAATGAAAACTACAAGTATTATTGTATTGAAATTCCAGAATTATTAGGTCAGGGAGAAAATATCATAAACAGTCTGAAAAAAAACAGTTCATATATCAAGAAATCAAAGTCATTATTGTACAGGACTTAACATTTTTTACATTAAAGGATAAGAGAATTTGGGAATATGACATTCCAGAAAAGAAAGAAACTTGAATTTCAACCAAGAATCCACTACATAGCAAAATTGAACATAATTTTTTTAGGAGAAAAGATGGATATTCAATGAAATAAGGAACTTCCAATTTTTCTGGATGCAAAGAGCAAAGTTGAGCAGAAAAGATGATCTTCAAATACAAGATTCAAGAAAAAAAGTGGAAACAGGAAAGGAAAAAGTTAACAATAAGATTCAACTATTTACATCCTTACATGAGAAGATGGTGCTTGTAACATTTAAAAACTGTTATCTCTATTATGGCAGTTGGATTATACTTAGGCAAAAGATGTGAATATAAGTTGAATTTGATATAAAATTGATTGGAAAAACAAATGTTTTAGATAAAAAGGAAAACAGCAGATAGAAATCACATGAAGAGATTTAAAGGGAAAAGGTAGAAGGAAAGAAGAGGGAAAGAAGGGAAGAGTTAAAATATTGTTTGAATCTTATTTATTACTTGCACTTGATTAAAGGAGGGGAAAATGTGTACATTCAGGTGGGTATAGAAATTTATCTCACCCTAAAGGATAGTGGGAGGGAAAGAAGAAATAAAAAAGGAGGGCTGTAGGAGGAGGAAGAATAAAGAAGAGGAGAAACTAATAGAAAGGAAGGCAGATAGAAGGAGGTGGTGGTCAGAAGCAAAACATTGGTGAGTAGAGATGGGGGAAAAGAAAAGGGAAAAGCATAAATGATCAAAAGTAGCAAGAAGGGAAATAAACAGTAATCAGAACTGTGAAGATGAATGGGATGCAGAAAACAAGGTGAATTAAAAACCAGAATCCTACAATATGTTGTTTCCAATAAACATATCTGAAGCAGAGATACATACATAGAGCAAATATATTGAGTTGTAGCAGAATATATTGTCTTTCAGCTAAAGTCAAGAGAAAAAAAAATGGATAGCAATCCTGATCTCACACAAAGCAAAAACAAAAATAGAGCTAATTAAACAGATGAGATGGAAAATTTTATTTTTATAAAAGATACTATACACAATGAATTAATATCAATACTAAACATATATATCTAGTGGTGTATGTATCCAAAATTCTTAGAGAAGTTAAATGAGTTACAGGAAGAAATAGAGAATAAAACTATACTAATAGGGAATCTAAACCTTCCCCTCACAGAACTAGATAGATTTAACCACTGAAAGAAGAAATTAAGGAGATGAATAGAATTTTAGAAAAGATAGGTTTGAAAGACCTCTGGAGAAAGTTGTATGAGAGAAAGGAATGGTTTCCCCGCAATGGTATATGATTCCTACACAACAATTGATCATGTATTTTAGTATGTATAAACATACACAAATCTTTCTTTAAAATAATAAGCAACATCTATCTGAAATGATCCCCAAGCATTATCTATAATGGGGATGAACTAGAGACATTTCCAAAATAGTCAGGAGTGAAACAAGGATGCCATTATCAACACTATTGCTCAATTATACCAGAAATGTTAGCTGTAGCAATTAGAGAGGGAAAATAAGTTAAAGGAATTAGAATAGACAAGGAGGGAAAAAAACTATCATTCTTTGTAAAGAATATGATTATATACTTAGAGAATCCCTAGAGAACAAACTAGTAAAAATACTTGAAACAATTAAAATTTTACCAAAGTTGCAGGATAAAAACAAATCCATGTAACTGATCCACATCTCTATATATTATCAACAGAGCCAAGCATCAAGAGATAGAAAGAGATATTCCATTTAACATAACTTCAGACATTATTCAGAAATAACTATAAAATATTTGAGAGTCTACCAGCCAAGACAAATCCAGGAACTATATGAACACAATTACAAATAACTTTTCATACAAATAACGTCAGATTTAAACAACTGGGGAAATATCAATTGTTAATGTTTAGGCAAACAAATATAATAAAAATGGAAATCCTACCTAAATTAATTAATTTATTCAGTTCCATACTAATCAAATTACCAATGATTATTTTATAGAGCTAAAAATAATAAAATAAATATAAAAAAACCATGACATCAAGAATATAAAAGGATTTAATGGGGAGGAAAATCCAAAAGATGATATCTTAGGTGTACCAGATCTAAAACTCAATTATAAATAAAAGGGAGTAGTCAGAAGCAAAACTCTTTTGGAGATGGCCAGGATAAAAGCAAAGAGAATGGAATAAAAAGGTAGTTGCAGTTAATAATGGTAATTATAAAAATAATTGAAGCAACTTTCTCTGATAAAAGTTTCATTTTTTAAACATATAGTGAACAGAGTCAAATTTATAAAATAAGTATCATTCTCAATTGATAAGTAATCAAGAGATAAGAACAATTTTCAGATGAAGTAATCAAATCAATAGCCATATGAAAAAAATGCTCTTAGTATTGATTAGAAAAATGCAAATTGAAACAATTTTGAAGTACTATTTCATCTATTAGATTGGCTAATAGGGCAGAAAAGGAAAGTTACAAATATAGGAGAGAAAAAAAAGTCACTGACGCATTGTTGGTGGAGTTATGAACTGATTCCACCACTGTAGAGCAATTTGGAACTGTGCTTAAAGGGGTATAACATCATGCATAGTCTTTGACCTAGTACTATCATTACTAGATCTATATCCCAGAAGAGATAAAAATAAAGGAAAAGCATCCATATGTACAAATATATTTATAGCAGCTCTTTTCTGGGAGCAAAGAATAGAGAATCTAGGGGATGCTCTTCAATTGGTGAATGGCTTAAAATTGTGGTATGTGATTATTATGGAATATTATTGTACTATAAAAATGATGATCAGGATGCTCTCAGAAAAACCTAAAAAGTCTTCCATGAGCTCATACAAAGTGAAATGTACTAAGTACAAAGTAATAACCACATTATGAAGTGATCAGCTGTAAATTACTTGGCTATTCTCAGCAGTGCAATGATCCAAAACAACTCTGAAGGACTTGTAATGAAAAATGCTATCCATTCCCAGAGAAAGAACTATATATATTTTAATGTTTGAATACATATTGAAGCATGCTTTATTCACTTTATTTTTTTCTTGAGTTTTTTAGGAGTCCTTTGTTTTCTTACATAAAATAACTTTTATGAAAATATTTTGCATAATTCCACATGCGACTTTTCAAAAGAGAGAAAATCTAGAACTAAAAGTTTTAAAAATTGTTGTATATTTAACTATGAAAAAAATAAAATACTAAGTAATGGGGAGAATGGAACTGAGTCAATTTATAGGAATATGTCATTTCTCAATTGGTAAATGGTCAAAAGATATAAAGAGGCAGTTTTCAGATTAAATTAAAGCTCTTTTTGTGGTGGCAAAGAGTTGGAAATTGAGGAGATGTCCCTCAAATTAGGGAATGGCTGAAGAAGTTGTGATATATGCCATATTCATCCTCAGAGAGAACTATGGAGACTGATTGTAAATCAATAATAGTATGTTCATTTTTTTTTTTTTGCTTTTTTGCTGAGGCAATTGGGGCTAAGTGACTTCCCAGGGTCACACAGATAGTTAGTATTAAGTGTCTGAGGCCAAATTTGAACTCAGGATTTCCTGACTTCAGGGCTGGTACTCTATCCACTGTGCCACCTAGCTGCCCCCTATGTTCATTTTTTCTTGTTTTTTCTTCTATTTTTGTTTTTTGTTTTTTTTTCTGATTTTTCTATCCCAACATGATTCATAAGGAAATGTGTATTTAAAAACATAATGTACATGTATAATCATAAAAAATAAAGCAATAATAATAAAAAGTTGTGGCATAAATTAGAATATTACTGGCCTATAAGAAATGATAAGCAGGAAGATTTTAGCAAAACCTGGAAAAAACTTATATGAATTTATGCTGAGTGAAATAAGCAGAACCAATATTGAACACAGTAAAAACATCAAGAATCAAGCAAATTCAAAAGAATGAAAAATGGAAAGGAAATATAAAATACCCCACAGGGGAAAAAAAAAAACTATTAACCTGGAAAATAGCTCCAGGAGAGACAATATGAAAATCATGGAATTACCTAAAATCCATAATCAAAAGTATTCACACACACACACACTCACACACACACACACACACACACACACACACAGAAAGAGAGAGAGAGAGAGAGAGAGAGAGAGAGAGAGAGAGAGAGAGAGAGAGAGAAAGTGAGAGAGAGAGGGAGGGAGAAAGAGAGGGAGGGAGAGGAAGAGAGCAATTTTCAAGAAATCATCAAGAAAATCTACCCCCAAAACAATAATTTCATTAAAGAAAATGATAGCAATGAGCCAAAACAATATGTAGGTTGAAATTTGTTTCTCTATTTTTATGTCAATGAAAAAAAACAGATCTGTGAATTGAAAAATTAAAGTTTATTTAAAAAAATAAAATTTTAAAACCCCCAGTTAAAGTCAAAGTGAGATAATTATGATTGAAAGTAAAGAAATACAAAAATAACAAAAAATAATGTTCTAATAAATTGATCTACATTCTGGTTTTATGACAAAAAATAAGATATGTGAATATTTCTTCAATGATTAGACAAACAAAATAAATTACCCCATATCAAAATGAAAAGGGTAAAGTCACCACCAATGAAGAAAAAATTAAAGTTATCATTAGGAAACATTTTTTCCAATTACATGCCAATAGACCTGGCATTCTATATAAAATTACCAAATGTTAGAGAAAATATTACTTAGATCAACAAATCCAGAAACAGAATTCCTAAATAATATCATCTTTGTACAAAATTGAACAAACTAATAATTAGCTCCCTAGGAAAAATCCTCAGAATCAGATAGGTTCAGAAATAAACATTCAAAGAACTATTAATTTCACATATTAAAAAATATGCAAAAATAAGCAAAGGAGTTTTACCAAACTCCTTTTATCCCACAAATGTTATGGCAATTCCTAAACTAGGAAGAGCCAAAACAGAGAAAAAAATTTATAGACCAATTTTCCTAATAAATATTGATGCAAGAATTTTGAACAAAATTATAGCAGGACAATTACAGCAACATAGCACAAGGATTATGCATTATGACCAGATGTAGATTATAATAGAAATTTAGAACTGACTGATACATTCGTGGTGGAGTTGTGAATGATCTAGCCATTCTGGAGAGCAATTTGGAACTATGCTCAACAAATTATCAAACTTTATATACCCTTTGATCCAGCAGTATTTCTACTAGTTCTGTATCCCAAAGGCATTTCAAAGGAGGAGAAGGGACCCATATATGCAAAGATGTTTGTGACAGCCCTTTTTGTAATGACAAGAAACTGGAAACTGAGTGTCTGCCCATCAGTTGGAGAATGGGTGAATAAGTTATGGTATATGAATGTTATGGAATATTATTTTTCTATTAGAAATGGTCAGCAGGATGATTTCAGAGAGGCCTACAGAGACTTACATGAATTGATGCTAAGTGAAATGAGCAGAACCAGGAGATCATTGTACACAGCAACAAGAAGATTATATGAAGATCAATTCTGATGGATGCGGCTCTTTTCAACAATGAGATGATTGAAGCCAGTTCCAAGTGATCTTGTGAGAATCATCTACACCCAAAGAGAGGACTGTGGGAACTGTGTGTGAATCACAGCATAATATTTTCACTCTTTTTGTTGTTGTTCACTTGCATTTTGTTTTCTTATTAATTTTCTTTCCTTTTTTATCTAATTTTTCTTGTGCAGCAAGTATGTTTACATATATTGGACTTAACATATATTTTAACATGCATAACATATATTGGATTACTTACTATCTATGGGAGAGGATGAAGGGAAGAAGGGGAAAATTTGGAACACAAGGCTATGCAAGGGTCAGTGTTGAAAAATTATCTGTGCACATATTTTGAAAATAATAAGCTTTAATAAAAAATAAATAAAAGGAATTCAGGTTTGGATAAGTATTAGGAAAATTATTCCCATCATTGAGAATATCAATACCAATCCCAATAGAAATCATATGATTTTCTCAATAGATACTGAAAAAAAACTTTGACAGAGTACCCACTCCCATTAATACTAGAGAATATAGGAATAAAGTGCACATTCCTTAAAATGACAAACAGTATCTATCTAAAACTGTCAGTAAGCATTATCTGTAATGAGGATAAGACAGAATCTTTCAAATAAGATCAGGGATGAAGGAAGTTTTCCCACTATCATCACTATTATTTATTATAGTACTAGAAATGTTAGCTGTAGCAATAACAGAAGAAAAAGAAATTGAAGCAATTAAAATAGGCTTCAAAGAAGAAATAAAATCATCAGTTTTTGCAGATAATATGATATTTTTAGAGAATCCTAATGAATTAATGAAAACTACTTAAAATAATTAACAATTTTATTAAGGTTGGAGGATATAAGATAGAAAAAATATCAATTTAAAGTAATGGCAAAGAATACAAAATATTTTGGAGTCTACATGCCAAGACAAGTTCAGTAATTTTATGAAGGCAATTATGAAAAATTTGCCACACAAAGTCAGATCTAAAAAACTAGAAAAATATCAATTGCTCATGTCTAGGCCAAACCACAAAATAGAAATGACAATTCTGCCTAAATTATTTTATTTATTCAGTGATATACCAATCACACTACTAAAATTTATTCAATAATACAAGAAAAAATAGCAAAATTGATCTAGAAAAACAAAAATTCAAGAATATCAAGGTAATTAATCATGCACATACATACACATACATGCCTATGCACATAAACACACACACAGACACACACACACAGATATTAAGGAAGGTAGCCAAGCAACACTGGATCTGAAACTATATTATAAAACAGTAATCATCAAAACTGTCTGCTACTGGACAAAAAACAATGGTGAATCAGTGGCATAGATTAGGTAGACAATACACATTAGTTAATGACCTCGGTACCCTAGTGTGTGATAAATCCAAAGACCCAAGTTCTTGGGAAAATAATTAATTATTTGACAAAAGCTTTTAGGAAAGCTGGAAAATAATAGGACACAAACTAAATATAAATCAACATCTCACACTACATACCAAGATAAGGTTAAAATGTGTGCATGATTTGGACATTAAGGGTGTCACTATAAGCAAATTAGGAGAGTAAAGAATATTCTGCCTTTGAGATCTATTGGAAAGGGAAAAATCATAATCAAAGAAGAAACTGAGAGCAATTACAAACAATAAAATAGATATTTTTATTACATTAAAGAAAAAAACATTCTGTACAACCAAAATCAATGCAATCAAGATTAGGAGAAAAATGGAAAGCTTTATAGGAAGTGTCTTTGACAAAAGCCTCATTTCTTAAATATATAAAGTATTGAGTCAAATTTATTAGAATACACACCAAGTCCTAACTGATAATTTGATAAATAAATCAAGGATATGAATAGGCAATTTTCAGGCAAAGAAGTCATAGCTATTTATAGCTATATGAAATAATATTCTGAATTGCTATTGATCAGAGAAATTCACATTAAAGCAACTTTGAAGTACTACCTTACACCTATTAGATTGGCTAATGCAACAGAAAAGAAAAATAACAAATGTTGGAAATGATATTGGCAAGTTGAGACACTAATGGTCTGTTAGTTGAGTTGTGAATTGATCCAAACATTCTGAAGTACAATTTGGAACGATGTCCAAAGCTATAAAACTGTGCATACCTTTTCATCCTGAAATAACACTAATAGATCTGTATTCAAGAGAGATGAGAAAAATAGGAGACATTGGTAAAATAAAAGATCATTTAAATTATTATTTATATTTTATATCATTATAATTTTAGTAATGATTATTATGTGTTTATTGTCTGGATTATTTTATCCCTATGACTATATATATGTATATATATATATGTATATGATTTCATTGTATCACAGTAAGGCATAAGCTTACATATATATATATATATACATATTAAGCATATATATGTATATTTATATGTGTGAATATGAGAACATATCTGTTTTTAATGTGTCCTTTGAATAACAAATTTTGTTGTTTGTTTGTTTACCCATACTAAGCATAAGATAATATGCTTAAACCCTTAGGTCTCCTTAGCTGAGAATTTATCATGTTGTCTTTCATCTACTCTATATATCTTGTACGTACCTAGTAATTTGCATGTTGTCCTTTGTATTAGAATGGAATATCTTTCAAGGCAAGACCTTTTTTTGAATCACCACCACAGTGCCTGGCACATAATAAGTGTTTGTTTACTGTCTGATCTAGAAATTATCGTGTTCTACTTCTTATTTATGTAGATGAGAGAACTGAGGTCCAGAGAACCTAACCTTAGAGACTTGCTTATGGTTGCACAGCTAGAAAGTAGTGGAGCTGGTACTTAAACCTGATGCTTGGACTCTTAATTCAGTCCTGCTTTTCACTTTATCATTTTGTATTTAGTGATGATTTATAGAATTTAATTGACTGAACTCCAGAAAAATACATAAAACAAATTTCTCTCCCCCAACTACAGACCTTACATGAGAGCTTTTGGGTAGGTAATTGCGTATGAGTCAATTCAATTCACTTCAGAATATTAAACACCTTTCATGTTCTAATCCTTGGATTAAGCACTGGACCAGCGTGAAAAAAAATTAACATAGGACTGAGAACACACTGTGAATGATCTAAAATGTGGGTCATTTTTGGTCAGTCTCTTGTATTTAAAAAAAAAAAAAAAAAAAAAAACAATTCCCTCCATCAAAGAGTCCCTATTCTAGTTTGGGGATATTAGTAGCTCACACTGTATTGACAAAATGTGTACATGAATTACTATATGTAAGATTGAGGGCATCTTATTTTTCTTCTTTCACTTCTCCTTCTCCTCTGCCTCATCTAAGATTTTGGCCATGAAAAAAGAAAAGAGATAGGAGATCAATGCCTCACCATGATAATGACAAACAATTGTGAGTATATGTCTGTCTATAGATGTTTGAAAACAGGAAAGAATAGGACATCTTTGTAGAGACCAGAAAAAAGGAGTCAGTAAATCTGGAGAGACAGAACATTTGAGGATAGGAGTGATAGATTTGAAAAAGTGAGACAGAATTAGAATAATAGCATTTTATTTTTTCAAATTACATGTAAAGATAAATTTTGATATTGCATTTTACAAAATGAGTTACTAATTTTCTCCCTCCTTCTTTCATCTCTCTTTCCTCCTGAGATAGTAAGAAATTTCATATAGCTTATGTATGTGTAATCATGTAAAACATTTCCATATTAGGGGCAGCTAGGTGGCTCAGTGGATAGAGCACCAGCCCTGAAGTCAGGAGGACCTGAGTTCAAATCTGGTCTCAGACACTTAACATTCCCTAGCTGTGTGACCCTGGGCAAGTCACTTAACCCCAATTGCATCAGCAAAAAGCAAAAAAACAAAACAAAACGAAAACATTTCCATATTAATCATGTTGTGAAAGAAGAGAATAGAATCAAAAGAAACATGTATTTTTAAAAAAGACGATGAAAATAGTATGCTTCACCTTCAGTCCCCATGGATAGTTGTTTTTTTTTTTTCATCATGAACCCTTTGGGATTGTCTTGGATTATTGTATTGCTGAAAATATCTAAGCCATTTTTAGTTGTTCATCATATAATGTTGCTATTATAGTATATCATATATTCCTGGTTCTGTTCACTTCACTTTGTATCAGTTCATGTAAATCTTTTCAGTTTTTCCCCCCAAATCTTCCTGCTTCTCATTTCTTATAGCACAATATATTGCATCACAATCACATACTACAACTTGTTCAGCAAATCTCCAAATGATCAGCACCCCCTTAATTTCCAATTCTGTGCCACCACAAAAAGAACTACCACGAATATGTTTTGTATAGGTAGATTTTTTTCTATTTTTTTAATCTTCTGGGGATACAGTAGTGGTATTAAAGGATGGGCAGTTTGATTACTCTTTGTGCATAATTGCAAGTTGTCCTCCATAATGATCATGTCAGTTCACAACTTCACTAACAGAACATTAGTGTCTCAATTTTCCCATACCCCGTGCAACATTTATCATTTTCCTTTACTGTTGTATTAGTAAATGTGATAGATTTGAGGTAGTACTTTAAAGCCGTTTTAATTTGAATATTTCTAATCAATAGAAATCTAGACTATTATTTCATATATCTATAGACAGCTTTGATTTCTTCATCTGAAAATTGTGGGTCTATGTCCTTTAACCATTTTTCACTTGGGGGATGGCTTGTATTCTTATAGATTTGGCTCAGCTCTCTATATATTTGAGATGAGTGGCTTTAAATGTTTCCCAGCATTTTGCTTTCCTTCTAATCTTGGTTGTATTGGTTTTGTTTGGCAACAAATTTTTGATTTAATATAATCAAAATTTTTCATTTCATGTATTATGGTGCCCCCTGTCTCTTGTTTGATCATAAATTTTTGCCTGAAAGAGAAATGTCTGAAGGCAGAATGAGATCAACGGCCTCAGCTAAGAAGCTGTTGAAGTATTGGGGATGTAAAGAATTGAAGGGAAAGAGATGATACTTAACTTTGAGTACTTGAATGCCTATGTCCTATGACAAGGGCTGTGTGTGTGTGTGTGTGTGTGTGTGTGTATGTATGTAGCAAGGGGTGGAATTAACAAAGCTGTTAATGACAAAGTTTAGAAAAACTATTAACTTCAGTTATTGTGGATTATTTTATAAGGTTTTGAGAGCGTTAGATTGTAGTAAACAGATGACTTTAAGGAAAAGTCGAGTAGCCAATTGGTGTGCATGTTAAATGAAGATAATTCTTTTTAGGGAAAGTTAGATCTGATAGTTTCTAAGATTCTTTTCATCTCTAAAATTTTATATGATTGTGAAGTATTGGGACACTACAAAGTTATTTTCATAAATAGTTGCTTAATACACACTCTCTAGCTAGTGAAAATATATTATCCTTAATGTCTAGGATTAAAATTGAAATGAGTCTTTTGGAAACTACTAATGAAATAAGCCATCTCTGCCTCTCAAGAAGCAGGCAGTCCTTGGGTGTTTGGGTTAATATTTAGCACTTCAATTTAATGATCCTTAGCCACATTCCATAATTTTCCCATATGCACAAGGCAAAGGACTTGTGTTATCCCCATCATATTGCTGCTTCCTTACCTGGCTGACCGCCCACCAAGGGGAGAGCTGAAGAGTGATTTACGGACTTCAGATATCTTCAACTCTTCAGCCTTCTGCCTTGGCAGTGGAAAGATGTTGAAGGTTTCCTTTGCAGAGATGGGTGGAAAGGAACAAGTTTGAGCCCAAGATTTACAAGCTGTGACGTCAATGGAAATCCAGGGCCCCTGAAGGGAGAGCTCAGACCACAGCCCCAAAGGCTATCCCTTGCCAGGTTCAATGTTCTCTTAATGTCTCCAGCACTCAGAATGGAATTATTTAGGTGAGGTTTTCTCTCTGCGCTTGAATAAATGTTTGTTGTTGGATTTTTCTCCATAGAGAAAGACAAAAACCCATCTGCTCCACACCCAAATATGTTATAAACATTGCACGCTTTTGACTCCTGAGCAAAGCCAGCTCAGCAGCTCTGAGGAGTTCCTGCTCTCCTTAATTTCTGAATACAACCATATAGATGCAATGATAAATCCATTCAGACTTTATGAATCTCTAATTTCTTCAGTCCACTGACAATATGGCAATGTAGCAAACAGTCATTAAATTTGCCTATTATGTTCTAAGTGCTGAAGATGCAAAGACAGAAATGAAAAATTGTTCCTTTCTAGAGAAACTTGCATTCTACTGCAAGGTACAACACTTCAACACTCAAATACATGTTGTGTATTTTTATCTGATTTCATTCTACTCCTTAAAGATAAGGACTGTTAACCAAGTTCTATTACCTAGACTGTTAGTAGGACTAATAAGTGCTTCTTGAATTAACTTTAACTGAATTGAATTGAATATAGACTGACAAGAACTAAATCTAGAATAAAGAAGGACGTTTTGAGACATAGCAATGAGAAAAGAGTGTTCCAGATAAAATCTAAGCTTTTCAAGATTAGCAAATGTTTGTTCTTTGTGTCCATGTTTCACATATTTAGAACAGTGCCTGGTATAAATCAGTTGTTATTGATTGGTGGAGAATATTAAATGTTTCTGATACTGATAAATGATCACCCACGTGGTGATGAGATATTTAATGTGAACAGAGGGGCTGGAACTAAAGAAATCAGATCTATATCCGTCCATGACTGAACTTGTCCCAAAGACCTTCTG
>JAJPUD010003739.1:25953-91610 GCA_023553655.1 Myrmecobius fasciatus
CTGATAGTCATGATTCACTATGCATGAAAATAATTCCCCATCTCTGTGTGGCAAGTTTTCTCTCTGGATACTTCCATTAACAAGAATTTCTAGGTGCCTTTGTGGACAAACTTCACTCCCATTATATTCCCACATTTTCCCATATGAGATGCGAAAATGTTAGTATTGATTTTGAATAAAAACATATCCTTGGAGATGAAAGGAACCACAGAGGTCATCTCATCAAAAACCTTTGTTTTTAAATTTAATAAATTGAATGTCAAGGTATGGAAGGGGTAAAATGATTTGACTCAAAGGTTTTGAGTCCATGAATTAGGATATGGAGGTAGCTCCCCTGATTGCAGATATAATATTTTTCCCATGTTACCACATAGCCAGTTTCTTATTACATGGCCCTTGATAGCAATGTGCCTAAACCATAATCGTGGGATAAATAGAAACTGAGAATAATTTCTATCTACGAATCTGAGACACGAAGCTCTGAAAATTGAGATATGGAACAAGATAATGATAAAAATAGTAACAACAACAAACTGTTTAGCATCTATTGTATACCAGATACTGTACTAAATACTTTCCGAATGTGAATTTATTTGATCTTTACAAGACAAGGAGTTGAGCTTTTATTAAACCCATTTTATATTTGAGAAAACAGAGATAAATAGATGTTAATTAGTTAAAGTTCACATAGGCAATAAGCATCTCAGAGAAGATTTGAGGTGAGCTCTTCCCTACCTCTGGCCCAGCATTCTACCTATGGTACCATCTCTCTATCTCTATATCTACATGGGATCTCCTGAATGCCTTAGCTCCAGCAGCACAGTAAGCACTCCTTTTGAATCTCAAATTACATTAAAGTGACAAGAGTAGATAATTTCCTTAAGGCAGCTTTTGAATTTTTGTTATTGTTACCAGAATGCTGTCAAGTGTATGTTGTAACTATTCATTTTTTTTTCACCTGCCTCAAGAATAGTTGGTGCAGTTAAGGATGCCATATAGTATAAATGAGGAGTCTCCATTTTCACTTGTCTAAAAAATAGTCCTTTGGTGATTTCTCCTTTGCATCAGCTTATTTTTAGCCAGGGTTTTAAGAACAGAAAGAAATATACCCTCTGCAACTTACCCTTCTCATCTGTTTTCAATGAAAGAAAGTATTAGAGAGAAATAACTCTTCAATACTCTCAGGATCTGTTTTTGTTAGTATGGGGAATCCTTCCACTCAGATGAGTGCAGCTGGATGCTGCAACCCCTCTACCCTTTAGTAGACAGTCTCTATGGATTTCTACAACCCCAAAAAAGTAGTTGCTGGTCCCAGCAGTTGGGTGGAGTACACTGATTGTTCTTAGATGGGGTAATTCCTGAATACCAGATGTACAGTACAGTGCACGGTCAATATGAGAAATCATTTCAATTGGTAAAGATCTCACAGAGCTATTACATTCTGCTCTGATGATTTCTGGGAAATCAAAGGTTAATGAACAATGGGATAGGACATTAACTGAGAAAAATACAGCCCATTCTTGGCTATTAGAACATAAGTTTTATGGGGTTTTTTTGTTTGTTTAGTTAACAATAGTAATTTCTGGCTATTTTTCATTACATGGACAGGAAGCACAGATTTTGGGCTAGAAGTTACCTCAGATGTCATCTCTGCTCCAAGAGCTTCATTTTTCAATTGAGGAAAATGAGACCCAGAGAGTTTCAATAATACTGTGGTCACTGGACATGAAGTAGTTAGCAGGCATTAAATCCAGATCATTTGCTTCCAAATCCTGAGCTCTTTCTACTACATCCCTTAATCTTGGATATATCAGGCATAGGATATACATACCCAGAGAATCAGAGAACTAAGAATTGCAAGGGTTTACAATGTGAAGTAAGGATAGTCAGGGATAATTGGAAAGTTTCAAGGACTAGAGTTCTTTTTTAACCTGAAGGTCATAACTGAAGCTGTTGCCACATGGGCTCTCCTGAATGTTTTAGCTCCAACAGAGGAGTCTTAGCCTTCCTTTACATTGCTAGCACCCCTCAAATACCTTTGCAACTTCTTCAGAAAAAGACCAAGATGTTGATGATCACTGAGAGAGTTGTGAGTCTGTAAGCCTCCATCAACCATTCACCATATTTGTGTTCACCTGCTTACTCAGTCTACTCAATAATTAGCTCACTCTCATTCCCTCTTCTTTGTACTTCAAGATATTCATGGATTTTCCTCCTTTCTGTGAGTGCTATTAAGCTAAGCAAATATTTAGATGTTTAGTTTGTATTTAGCCATCTCAGGTTGAAAATTGGTCAATATTTGGGGATTTTGGGGGGTCCATAAGCATTACATGTGTTTGAATAAAGTATGAAACAGATTGACAAAGTACATGTATGTATACACACACTACACACATACACAATGTGTATACACATGTATGCATGTATGTACAAATATGCTTGAATACATTTCTGTATTTAGCAATTCATATGTCTAATAATTTATATATCTAATATATATTAATATAATTTATCATATGTGTCTGTATATAACTAATATGAAGCAGTGATCATGTGGATTTAAAAATGTACAAAAATTAAAAGCAATAATTTTTTTGATTTATTTCTTAAGGAGTGATGGAAGACAAAGGAAATATTGGCTTAGAACATAAAATAGTTTGTAAAATCTTATGGAAAAGGAAGATGAAAGATTGTAAAAAAAATATTTACTCCTAATTCAGAAAATATAAATGAAAGATGGAAAAATTTTAAAGAAAATTTGGTGAGAAATTCAATGAAATAAATTCATTCTGAAAACATTTAAGTGTAAAAATCAAAAAGCAGGAGCAATATGGAAAAGATCTACATATATGTAGATAGAGGTGATAGGGAAAAGAAAGGAAGATAAACAAATAGATGGATAAAAAGAAGAGAGTGAGTATTTATTGTGTCTTCTAATTTTCAACACTTTTTGAGCCTCAAAATATCCTAGGAGATTGCTAGTATTCTAACTCCCATTTTATAGTTGAAGCATCTGAGGCCCAGATAGGTTAAATTACTTAGCCAAAGTCACACAAATAGTGTGTGTCTGAGGGAAAATTTGAACTTTCTGCCAGATATATCAAGCATCAGCATCTGTCTGCTTGACTCCAACTCAGATCTGGATCTACTGCACCATCAAGCTACTTGTTATATGTATTTTCTCTCTCTCCCTCCCTCCTTTCCATTCCCCCTTCTCCTTCCCTTCTTCCCTGTACATCACAAGTTATTTTCACTACCAATTATTTTGTAGTAACCATACTTAGACCCTCACATCCAAATCATAGATGTGCGTACAGAAGAGGGAGAAACAAAGAAGAAAAAACAACCAAAAAGATCAAGTGTGCACAAAAAAATCCATATTAAAGATGATAGTCAACAAGAAATTATTAAGCACTTACTATGTACCAAGCATTAGTCAAAGTCTTGGAAATACAAAAAAAAAATAGCCTAGTCCCTGTTCTCAAAGGCTCCCAGTCTAATAGGGGAGATAACATGAAAACAATTATGTGGGGAAAGATATGTATAAAGTGGGTGTTATCTCAGAGTGTTAAGATTAAGGAGGCCTCAGCAGCAAGAGATACAAAAAGAAATTCCATTCAAAATAACTGTTGATAGTATAAAATATTTGGGAATTTATCTGCCAAGGGATAGTCAGGAACTATATGAACTAAATTACAAAACACTTTCCACACAAATCAAATCAGACCTAGTCAATTGGAAAAACTTAAAATGCTCATGGGTAGGACGAGCGAATATAATAAAAGTGACAATACTACCCAAACTAATTTACTTATTTAGTGCCATACCAATCAAACTCCCAAGAAATTATCTTACAGATCTAGAAAAAATAGTAGCAAAGTTCATTTGGAAAAACAAAAGGTCTAGAATTTCAAGGGGATTAATGAAAAAAAAGGCTGAAGATGGTGGACTTGCTGTACCAGATCTAAAACTATATTATAAAGCAGCGGTCATCAAAACCATTTGGTACTGGCTAAGAAATAGAGTAGTCGATCAGTGGAATAGGATAGAATCACAAGACAAACTAGACAATAACTATAGCAATTTGATTTTTGATAAACCCAAAACCCCCAGCTTTTGGGATAAGTATTCACTATTTGACAAAAACTGCTGGGAAAACTGGAAACTAGTGTGGAAGAAATTAGGGCTTGACCCACATCTAACACCACATACCAAGATAAGATCTAAATGGGTTCATGATCTGGATATAAAGAGTGATACTATAAGTAAATTAGAGGAATGCAATATAGTTTACCTCTCAGACCTATGGAGATGGAATAAATTTATGTCCAAAGAAGAACTGGAACTTTTAATTGAAAACCAGATAGATAACTTTGACTATATTAAGTTAAAAAGTTTTTGTACAAACAAAATCAATGCAGACAAGATTAGGAGGGAAGCAATAAATTGGGAAATCATCTTTACATTTAAGGGTTCTGATAAAGGTCTCATCTCTAAAATATATAGAGAATTGTCTCATATTTATAAAAATTCAAGCCATTCTCCAATCAATAAATGGTCAAAGGATATGAACAGACAATTTTCAGAGGATGAAATTAAAACTATTTATAGTCATATGAAAAGGTGCTCCAAATCACTATTGATCAGAGAAATGCAAATCAAGACAACCCTGAGATACCACTTCACACCTGTCAGATTGACTAAAATGACAGGAAAAGTTAATGATGAATGTTGGAGGGGTTGTGGGAGGGCTGGGACACTGATGCATTGTTGGTGAAGCTGTGAACGGATACAGCCATTCTGGAGAACAATTTGGAGCTATGCTCAAAAAGTTATCAAACTGTGCATACCCTTTGACCCAGCAGCATTTCTATTGGGCTTATATCCCAAAGAAATCATAAAGGAAGGAAAAGGCCCCACATGTGCAAGAATGTTTGTGGCAGCCCTTTTTGTAGTGGCTAGAAACTGGAAATTGAATAGATGCCCTTCAATTGGAGAATGGCTGAATAAATTATGGTATATGAATGTTATGGAATATTATTGTTCTGTAAGAAATGACCAGCAAGATGATTTCAGAGAGGCCTGGAGAGACTTACATGAACTGATGCTGAGTGAAATGAGCAGAACCAGGAGATCATTATACACAGCAACAACAGTACTATATGACGATCAATTCTGATGGACATGGCTCTCTTCAACAATGAAATGTTTCAAACCACCTCCAATTGTTCACTGAAGAAAGCCATATACACCCAGAGAGAGGGATGCGAAATGTGGACCACAACATAACATTCTCATACTCCTTGATTGATGTTTGCTTACATTGTGTTTCCTTTATCTGATATATCGTTTGTGTAGATAAGATTTTTCTTGCACACCAATGATAAGTTTGGAAATATGTATACATATATTCGATTTGCCAATATTTTAACATAATTAACATGTAGTGGATATCCTGCCATCTAGGGGAGGGGTGGGGAGTTGGGGGGAAAATTTGTAACGGAAAGCTATGTAAGGGTTATTGTTGAAGAATTACCCACACATATGTTATGCAAATAAAATAAAAATTAAAAAAAAAAAGATTAAGGAGGCCTAGGAAAGGCTTTTGCAGAAAGTGCGATATTAGTGAGACCTGAATGCAGCGGACCAGAATGATGAGAGTGCTGAGAAAATGATATTTAAGAATTTGAAAAATGAGAATGAGATCAATGATATGGAAAAATATTCAGATTCATTAATATCAGTGGAACATCAATGTTGATGGCTTTTTCTACAAAGATAATTTATAATATTATTTAATTTTTATGTAGAAATATAATTCAGAACCATTACCATTTAACACATCTCATTATAGGAGGGATCTGTGTAGAGATTGAACATAGAACTTTTATTCTTCATAAATAGTTCACTGTGATGTCTAGAAAGAGCACAGGAAAAAAAAAATAAGGAACTTGTTTCCTGAGATAACAAAGTTTAACTCTTAACTATCAAGTAAACATAAAGAGAAATCTTGAAAAGTGTCTTTAGCTAGTATTTCAAGGAAAATGAATAGTGAAACTATTCCCAAAATTGAAAAGACAGCAGTTGTATGATGAAAAACCACTGGTTTGTAATCTCTCTCACAACTAAAACATTATTAATACTTTTGTTTGCTTTAGCATTGTTAATAAACAGGATAACTAGGAACAGGAATGTTGATTTTCACCCTGGGAGAGCAGTATTATGCTATGCATATGTACACATAAAAAAAATTGTGCAGGTGAAAGAATATATATATCTGTGATACACACACAAATGTGTATGTATACACATCAGAATGCATATGTATATGCAAGAAAGAAAGAGAGATGAGTTAATGCTTATAGAAAAAAGTTCTCACATTTATGAAATAAGTAATCTTTGCTCTTTAAAATATCATTGACAAAGAACATTTTATAAACTATTAATTATCTAATCATTAATAATAACTAATATTTATACAATATTTTAAACTTTGCAAAACACTTTATATATTTTTTGATTTGGATATTAGAATATCAAATGCTGATTACTATATAAACTAATGAGAAATTCAAGGTTATCTAATTAAGAGATGTTACTATGGTAATTAACATGAAAATATAAGCATATGGCCCATAAATTCCTTATAAACAAAGACAAAAATGAATGAGGAAAATAAATTAGTAGTTAGAGAGAAATTTAATTAACTCATCTAAGCTATATATGATTATATATAATTATATATGATTCTGGTCCATTATAAGACCCTGTTTATTAAAAATAATTCCACCAAAATTAATAACTATTGGCCTATATAATCACTTTCCCATCTGTATAATGCTTGTTATGATCCCCCAAGGACTCCCTTCAGAAAGGAATTAGTAGAAAACAGGCAAGATTTTTTATTTGTTTGTTTTCTGGTGAGGGAAAGTCTACTGTAGATTATATATTTACCATCACAAACTTGAGTTATAGATGAAGAGAATAATTCAGCTGTGATTTTTTTGTTTTATTTTCTTTAAAAATCATTTAATTGGGCATACTCTTCATCAATAAAGTGTTTCTGATACATCAAAATCAGTAAAGGTCCCTGAAATACATGATGACAGAGCTAACCTTGTTAAATGCCTTTTGCACTTCAAACATTAAGAGAATCATAAACCAGTTAGTTATACACAGGCCAAACATGTAATTATTAAGATTGAAGAGATCTATCTCAAAGTATAGAACTGAAGAGGAATTCCAGATGCATTTTAAATTTCTACATATGCTCTATTTGTGGGTGACAGAATGCTGGTCATATTAGACCCTCAAAAAGGAGTTCTTAAACTGGAATCCACAAACACCTGAGGTGTCCATAGATAGGTTTTAGGGAGGTCTGTGAACTTGGATGAAAAAAAAATCTTTATTTTAATTAATCCCAAAATGAGATTTATCATTTGCTTCAATTATGAATGTAGACAGACATGGTTTGGAGAATATATTTTCCCCAAATAGTCAAATAATAAAAGTCAATAATAAAAAAGGTGAAAAATTCCCTGCCCTAAAATTTCAGAATTTCCTTGTAATCATTAGAATGCTTTACTTTCCATCAGTTCCAAATTGGTCTCTTCACAACTTTTAGGCACAATTTCTAGTTTTGCCCTCTGAGAATATGAAGAATAAATATAACACTCCCTTGACATGAAAGGCTTTCCAATGCTTGACTATAAGTCAAACTGTCTTCTATAATTTCCTAGCGCTTTATTCTATTCATGAACAAGTTCCTTCAACTAATTCCTACTCAACACAAATAGGGAGAAGATCTTCCCTATTTGCTTCTTCAGTATAACTTAGAGCTTCTTAATCTCTTTCCTAAACTCTGGCACCCAGAATTGATTAGGAAGTCAAGTTCATTGAACTACAATATATACTGTCCATTCTTTTTTATTTTTTACTTCTCACCTTCATTTTTTTGGAAGAAAAGACCCTCCACCAGTACAAGCAAACAACATTGCCTCACCCCTGGGGCAGGCCAAGAGCAGGTTCCTACTCCTACAGCAAGCCAGCAATGAAACCCTGTCTCTAGGGCAACAGGCAGGTCCCTTCCCAAGTATCAGTCAGTAGTGAGTCACTCACTTTTGATGCAAATCAGCAGAAAGAAGTATGAGACAGTGCAGTGACAATCCAACTTTGACATGAAAGAATAAAGTCACAAAATAGGCAAAACAAATACATGGGCAGATCAAGGGAAGATAAAGGCACAAGCCTAGAAATCAAAATGTCAAAAATGGTCCAAATTTTGAAGTATTTGAGAAAAATTTAAATTGAGACCCAAAAAGAACTCCTGGAAAGAAGAAAAAAAAAGATTTTAAGGGCAATAAAAGAAGTAGAAGGAAAAATTAGGGGAAAAATCAGAGAAATGCAAGAGAATCATCTTAAAAGAGGCAACAGGTTGGTAAAGGAAGCATACACAAACACACAAATAAAACAGAAAGAAATATACAAAAGTTCACCAAAAAAAGCTCCCTAGAAATAAAATTGGCTAAATAAAAGGAGGTACAAAAATTCACCAAAGAAAAGAGCTTTGAAAGTGAAACTGGCTAAGTGAAAAGGGAGATACAAAAGTTCCTTGGTGAAAGTAATTACTTAAAAATTAAATTGGATCAGTGGAAGCTAATGACTCCATAAGCATTAAGGAATGATGAAAGTAAATAAAAGAAAAAATATTATAATTTAATGAAATATTTTAAAAATATTTGAGAAATTATCTAGGAGGAAGTTTATTTTTGATTGCTTATTTTTTGTTTTGTTTTGTTTTTCTTATAAAGGTTTTTTTTTAATTAAAGAATGGTCAAGATGTGCTGAGAAAAGGCTATTAACTTTAACTATTAATATATTAATGATAACTTTGGAGAGCAATTACAGATGAATGGTGAGGACAAAATATATTGGAAGTAGTTAAGAAATGAAAGAAAAAGAAGTACAAATAAGTATGACAGTTTGTTTTTTTCTCCCTAATAATGTGCTTCTCAAAAGGAGGAGAGATATTTATAGAGGATGATAGTTTCATATGTATATGGTCATTTGATTTATCTCCACGTGTTGTTAGGCACCAGAAAAAAGATCCAGTAAATAACAATATTGAACATTGAAAGACAGAAATGTTGATGGGGATCACACTGGCAAGCTGAAAGGATACCTCTTTACTATGGGTTGGATTTGTGGAGAAGAGAGTGAGTAATCAAAACAATTCATGTCATCTATTTTCCTTTTTAAAGTAATTGGTGAAATTCTCTATTGTGGATGAGAGAGAGCATAACATAGAAGGCTTGAGGAGAGAAAGGATTTGGAATAGCCATGGTAGCTATGTTTAACAGAAAATCAATTGGGAGAAATTTTTTTAAAAGATTTATATGTAGCATTGAGGGTCCAATTCAGATTAGATAATGTGAATTTCTAGGGAAGCCAACTATGTTTAGTCATGCAAAGATGGCAGCAGAGGTGATTCATAATAGAAATAGTCCAAGAATGGAGTTAGACAAGACTGAGACACAACAGGATGAGGGAAAAGACAGTCTAAACATATAGGAGTTTGAAGAGTTAAAACTGCTTAACAGCAGAGGAATGACAAACAATGATTGTCAGAATTAGTTGAAAGTGGGGAAATGCCTAGTATAGACACGAAAAATTAAAAATACAGTTAACACTGATGCAAAGAAGAAGATAGAGAATAGCATGGAAAGTTTTTTTTCCTTGACAGAAGTTTTGCTTCTATTGAAATTTGTTCAGCATAGCTAGAATATCTTTCAGATTAGGCAAGATTGAAAAATGTTGATTTGTCACTACCTTGTTGACGAGAACCTTTGAATTTAGACATCCCTATCAGACAAAGACAGAAATCTGTCATTAGAATCTTACTTGAAGTTTTGACATCTACATAGAACCTTCCAAAGCTTGGGTTCTGGCTTCTAGCCAAAATGTATCTTCAAAATTAGTTTCCAATGTTGTTCCTCAAAAATTTTAAACTAAATATCAAGCTTTAATTTTTTTTTACTAAATCACAGCAGTGAACATTCTTCCTCTCTCTCTCTCTCTCGTTATTTATTCATTGATTTGTTTATAATAATCATTACTAGTTGAACATACATATTTGTTATAAAAAGTGTTTCTATCGGGAGGAGGGAGTGCTTGTTTATTAGATGGTGATAAATATACCCCCAAAACATTTCTTTTGGTCTTCTGAACATCACTTATCATTGAATGATCCTTACTCTTTGAAAAACTGAGTTTCAATGTAATTAGCACCATATTTTTGTTTTGTTTTCTCCTGAGATCATATGATTGTTATATGGACATAAACAAAGCAATGTCTGATGACAGGTGCTATCTCTAGCATCATCTATTACTCCAATTAGGACTTATTTGCAGAGACTCAAAAGGCAAAAAAAATCTCAGCAGAATGAACAATTCCTTGACTATTTTTTAAAATAATGGAGTAATAATGGAAGTCAGCATTTCTTTTCTGTGGTGTCACACTCCATGCTGTGGTGTTTTTCTTCCCCTCTCTTCACAGGCATAAATCTCCTTTTGTTATTAAAACTAGCTTTCTTCTTTTTTATTCAGTTAATTTCTCCTGTTTTCCCTCCTTTTTCTATTCTTGACCTTTCCGAGGAATTTGAGACTTTACAGATGGATACAATTGGTTTTTTCATGTCACTTTTGGCTATATATGCAGTCCTCATTAACATCCGCTTCAAAGGGTGAGATGAATGCAAAGCCTTAATCCTTTCCTGAAGGGCCAAAGATATATGGCTGTTTACTCAAGACCATACAGAAAGCAGAAAAGAAATGAGACCCTTTCATTAACATTCCACTGACAAAGAAAAATGAAGAAAAACTTTTTTTTTAAAGAGCAGAAGGGTGTAGACTGATGTGAATTGGTACAAATAAATGCCAATAGTTACTGAAAAGTGTATATTGGACCAGATTGCTACAGATTAGGACAAATGAGTACAGATTGTAGCTGTTGGGTATGATGGCATATGCATACAAATGGATACATGTTGGCACAGATTGCTCCAGATGGGAGAAGATTGGTGTGGGTGGTTGCACATGGGTGGGCTGATCTGAAATTTGAATTTAAGCATTAGTCTGTGTATTCACTGGCTACAAAATTATTTTACATATGTCATCTCCATAGTCATAACAGCAATATTGTGGTTATAGAAAAAAAAGTCAAATAAATTCAGGAAAAAATATATATAGACATAGGTTTAGAAGTTCAGGCTCCCAATTTCTCATTTATACTAACTTGATTATAAGTATGTGCCGCTGTGATGTAAAATACAGGAAATTCTCCCACACTCTCGCATTAAATTCATGTGTATTCATTGAAGGCCAATTTAAATAGTTCCTATTCCCTGAAGCCTTCCCGGAATACACCAGTCAATAATGGCCATTTTTCTCTTTGGCCTCTTATAAAACTAGACTTTTGCCTCTATAGTGCTTTCTATCATTCTATGTGGTAACTTCCCACCCACTTCCTATGGCTCTTGCCTGCAATCCTGGATCTTTATTGCCAGGTAATATTCAAATGGCTCCCTCTTCATTGTATCCTGGTGGTGTTCTAAATCCATCTTTTGCTTTGGTGAAAAAAAAACCTCAAAACATCTCTAGTAACCTGATATCTTAGAATCAGATGTTGTCAGTCCTCTGTGATTACTTTGCCTTTTCAAAGGCAAGCAAATTCCTCTTTGCCTAACAACCAAGTTTCCATAACTGCCCCAACTCCTGACTATTCTAAAGAGGGCTTCTAAGACCTGACATTGCAAAGCATAACTACCTGCCACCAAGCAGAATCTCAAAAGGAGGACTTGCACGTACTTGTCTTATGTCTCCCTCACTAGATCCCTCTCTAATCACTACTACACTGCCTGAATTCTCAATGGTTGATGCTTCGGCATTACTTTATACTTAGCTAAAGTCAGTGATTCTGGACCTCTGACTCCTGAAGTTAAAAAACTCACTACCCTTTCCTAAATCACAGCTCCCTCTTGATTATTGATCTCAACATCTCCTCCTCCTCCAAAATCTAACTTGAGATCTCCTAATCCCTTCCACTGTATCCTTTGGAATGATTGCTCTATAATGAGCAAACTTTTTTTCATCTTAAACTTCCTCTTTTCTTATTATTTTAATCTTAATTTTATTTTAACTGGGGTCTTTTCTGATATCCTGCTCTCCACATTACCCTTTCCAATACTGATTATTTTTTCTTCAAGATACCTTGACATAATGATCATGGTGGCAGAAGGAAGTGAGAGGACCAAATACCCCTAAATCTCTATTTCTACTTCCAGGCTCTTCATTTATACATTTTACTTGCAATATCACCTCCTTCAAAATTAACATTATCTAAATTCATTACTCAATTCAGATCCCAGTGATTGTCATCTATAAATGCCATCCTTACCAATACATTCTTCTTCCTTGTTCAATGATTTCAACATTTGACTTACACATTTTCACTTATCCCCATATCATGTTTTATAATGGGGAATTTCGGCATATATATTGGTGCTTTTCAAATTTCCAAATTTTTCAGTTCCTCCTATTCAATTCCCAAGAATCATTCTCCATTCTACATCAACAACACAGAGATGTCCATAGCCTTTATCTTACTGTCACCCACAAGTGATCTGCTTGCTAGTTCATGAACTATTAAATTCCGTTATCTGATCATGATAATCATTCCATTTTTCTATGCCCTATATTTCCCAAACATTGTTCTTTATCTACACTCATATTGCTAATTCATGAACTATAAAATCTCATTATCTGATCATGGTAGATAATTAATCCATTTTCCTACATTTTAATGTGCCTCAAAATTGATTCTTTATCTACACATACATCTGTTTTCCCTTTTGTTGGTGAGTCTTTATCAGGCCATCACCTATATACTGGCTATATTTTGCTCCCTTCCCTATCATAACTCTACTAAACTAACTCAAGTCTACTATACCCCTTACTCTGAACTCCTAACCCATCTCCTATAACTGATCATGGTTTTTCTAATTTCAACACTAGGATATTCCACTATTTATCTTCTTTGCTCTAAATATAAATGGAAAAAATCAATAAGCCATGCTAGTTATGTCCATTTGTTGTTCATCCTTTGTATTCAAAGAGAATCAAAATAGTATCAAGATGCAATGTATTTCACTATGGCTGATCATACAAATAGTCCACATGAACATTCAAGATAGTGATGTCTCTAGAATTGTCTACATCATATTTCTTTTGAGCTGCTATTATCTGCATTGCTCATAGAGTCCAGTGTCCACTTTGGTGTGGGCATGCCATGCTGGGTGATCCTATATGCATATTACCATTGTTTCATATTGCATACTAAAATTCTTCAAAGAGTCCTTGTATATCACTTCTTTTAACTATTGTGTGAGTGCTGCCCTTCTGTGAGTTCTTCATGAAATACTCTTTCAGGTAAACCTATGTTTCACATTTGGATAATGTGACCAGTCCATTGAAGTTGTCCTCTCTATAGTAGAGTTTTAAATGCTTGGAAGTTCTGCTCAAGAAAGGACATCAGTCAGTGCCCATTATTTATTTTACCAGATAATCTTACAATCTTCTTAAGACAATTGAAATGGAAGCAGATCAATTTTCTGACACACCACTGGTAGACTGTCCAGGAATCACAGACATGCAACAATGATTTAAGCACAATAGCTCTGTAAACCTTCAATTTGGTAGCAATCTAATACCTCTTTTCTCCCACACTTTTTTCAGAGCCTCCTAAATGTTCAACTATCTCTAGCTATGCACTTGTCAACTTCATAATCTATGTGTATATTCTTGAAATGTAAACAGCCAAGATAATTTAAACACACCATTCAAAATTTTTCCATTTGCTGTAATTATTGGTTTCATGTATAGATGGTATGGTTCTGGCTAATGAAAAGCTCTGGGTTTTTTTTATGTTATCAGGTAAGCCATAGGGAACTGAACCATAGTGTTTCATCTCAGAGTCAGAGACTATTGATTGCACAATTATTCATAAATAAAAATTCATGAATCAACTCTCCTTTCACTTAAGTCTTGACTTGTAGCCTTTTCAAGTTAAATAATTTACCATCCTTGTGATGGAGAGAGCCATCTTCACCCAGAGAAAGGACTGTGAGTACTGAGTGTAGACCACAACATGATATTTTCACTTTTTTGTTGTTTGCTTGTTTTTAGTTTTTTTTCTAATTGTTTTCCCTTTTGATCTTATTTTTCTTGTACAGCATGAAAAATTTGGAAATATGAATAGAATGATTGCACATGTTTAACATATATTGAATTACATGCCATCTAAGGGAGGAGTTGGAGGAAAGAGAGGAAAACATTGGTAACAAAAGGTTTTGCAAGGGTGAATGCTGTAAATTGTTTATACATATTTTGAAAATAAAAGCTTTAATAAAGAAAAGGTAAATAACTTACTATCAGAAAGAGTAACTTTTTTTTCATCCACCTTAAAGGTGTTTGAAAACATTGTGAAAAACATTAGGCTAAAAAATATTGAAGCCTTGCTTCACTCCATTAGTGACTAGGAAAGTGTAAAAGCTTCATCCTATACCTAGAACCTGTGAAAGTGTGTCACCATGAAACTAGGTTACAAAGTATAAATTTCTTTGGGCATCAACATTTTGCCATGATCTGGCACAACTTCTCATGACTGATAATATTAAAGACCTTAGACAGATTGATAAACTCTGTGTACAGGTCTTTATTATTCGCTTGACATTTCTCCTGGAGCTGTCAGGTAGCAAACAGCTTGTTGATCATTCCTTGGCCCTTTGTGAAGCTAGACTGGCTCTCAGGTAGATGACCATCTTCCAGGTGAAGGATTAGCTGATTAAGGAGGATGCTGGTAATAATCTTTTCAGCAATGACTGAGAGAGATCCACACCATCCCTACACTGTGATTATCACTGAACAATCTATTTCATTTTCCTTTATAGAGATGGACAATGAAGACATTTTTTATTTCCTAAAGGATAACTTCCTCTTGCCATATAAACCAGATTTCAATTAATTTCTGCATAAGCAGTGGACCTCTTGCCTTGTGTATCTCTTCTGGAAAGAAACTTACACCAAGTATTTTGCCACTTATTTTTCAATTGGAGGTTCAACTAGAAAGGGATTGACTTTTACTCTAGGTATATGTTAAATGGCTTCAGCATCAGTTAATTTGGACTATTGAGAACATTATGGAAGTATTTAGCCCTTCTCTATAGGCTCATGGATCACTTATCACTGATCGGTGATCAGTGAAGCTCCAAAGGTCTTTGGCCAATAAATAGCCTTCACAAAATTATAGAAGGATTGGATTTGTTACTTTGGATTGTTACTATCAGCATAAAATTGAATCTAATTTACCTCTTTACTAAATCAAGGATCCTGTATTTCTGTAAGCTGCATTTGCATTTAACTTTTGATGGAGTTAAATTGTATTTTCTTTGAGATGATGAACTATCATGCTGGAAAACCTCATGGAGTTCTCATTTCAGATTTTTTTTTTAAATTTCCTCATGGCTTTCATCAAACCAATCTTAATGTTTCCAAGTATTCTGGCCCAGATGAGCAAATGCAAAGCTGTACATCAAATCTCTGAAAGTTGCTCACTACCTTTCTGCTCTATTGTTGTTAATTGTGGTGTGATGACTCAGCTTGTTCTCCATGTCAGCAATAAACTTCACACATGTAGAATCACTCTAATCTGTTGAAGCTAAGTCTCCTGACATTGGTCTTATCTCGAAGCTGTTTTTGTTGAATGTGAATGTTTGGGCTGAAGAGGATAAGTCTATGATTATTCCAGCACTCTGTACCACATAATGACTTTGTAATTCTCATATCCTGTCTATCTTTTTCCCTTATAATGATATGGTTTATTAAATGCCATTGCCTGCTATGAGAATGCATCCATGATGTTTTGCTGCAATTAGGCAAATGGAAGACGGTATTTGTGATAAGAAGGTTCAGGAAAGGGTAAGGGAAAGAAAGGATAGAATTTGGAATTCAAAACTTTAAATAAAAATGTTTTTGAAATGCTGCTCAGACACTCAGGGGCTACAAAATCACACTACTACTTCAGGTTGGTGAAAAGATATCTCTATGCCCTAGGCTATCTATGTGTAATGTTGTGACTATTGCTCCCAGTGCATCCACACCTGGTGCTCATTTACTTGCTGTCAATGAACTTAAATGAAGGTCAAATAACATTTTTTGTTGTTGTTGTTGTTGTTGTTGTTGAGGCAATTGGGGTTAAGTGACTTGTCCAGGGTAACACAGCTAGGAAGCGTTAAGTGTCTGAGACCAAATTTGAGCTCAGGTCCTCCTGAATTCAGGGTTGGTACTTTATCCATTGTACCATCTAGCTGCCCCGAATGGAAATTTTTTTTAAAAGAAAGTGACACACTTTCCATGTGATTGTAAAGTCTTTTTGCTGTTCTAACACTAAAATTATAAAATAATGATAAATGATAAAATTGTAAAATAATATGGGGAATGCCTTGACTCATTCATGAATTGGATTTAAGTGAGGCAAAGTTATATAATGTCATAAGTCTCACTTTCTCTTCCACAATCACCAGAGTCCAGTGGCAAGACAGAAGAAATGGACAATGATTTTTTTTTCAGATCATGATATGATAGAAATTACATGCAATAAAAGACATGGGGAAAATAGACAAAAATTAATTGGAAACTTAATAATCTAATCCTAAATTGAATCCCTTGGTATTCTTGGCCTGTAGTTCTTCCATGTGAATTTTGTTGGCATATTTTTCTATCTCTATAAAATAATTATTTGGTAGTTAGTTTAATTGATATGGCACTGAATAAGTAATCACCTTAGGTAGAATTGTTATTTTTATTACACTGACTTGGTCTACTCAAGATCAATGTGTATTTTCCAAATTATTTTTGTTTCTGTGAAAAGTGTACCATATTTTCCCCTGAATTATTGTTTTATTAACATTTCCAGTGAAATATTGAATAATAGTGATGATGATGTTAGTCTTTGTTTCACCCCTGATCTTCTTAGGAAACGTTCAGGTTTATCCTCCATACAGATAATGCTTGTTGATGGTCTTAGACAAATGCTATTAATCACTTTGACACAGTTAGATGCCTCACTGGACAAAGTGCTGGGCCTGGAAGCAGGAAAACCTGAATTCAAATGTAGCCTGAGAGACTTACCATCTTTGGATTTTGGCAATACATGTAAATTCTGTTTATCTACAAGGCAAAACCTAGAAATTTTATGAGTCCCATGACAGGAAACTGAATGACTTTTATTTGAATTGTCTTAAGAAGATTCTGATGATCAACTTCAAGATAAAGTGCCAGATCCTGAGGTTCTTCCTCCATCTAAACTGTGGAGTATTCAAGTTCTATTACAGAGAGCACAGCTCCAAGGGGCTAGCCACATTATTTGGATGCAAAACATATTTGCCTAAAAGATTATTTGGTGGAGAACTCCCACAAGGCAAGCATTCACATGAAAGTCAGAAAAAGTGATAGGAGAACATTCTCTAGGTCTTTCTAAAGAAAAGTAACATAGGGGGCGGAGCCAAGATGGCAGAGTGAAAACATGACTCTCTGTGTCCTCCTCCGATCTTCTCTCAAATCAACAATAAAATAAGCCTCTGAACTGATCTTCAAGTCAACGAATTCAGAAATGCTTGGACACTGCTTGCAGATATCTCTGAAGAACTTCATATCAGGTTTGTTTAACTCAGACAGAGGGATAAACAATGGACTCGGTCCAGGCTGGAAGTGAGGGTGGGACCCAGCTCATTGTGGCAGAAACTCCAAACTCCAAACTCCAAACACTGGAGTTTATCTGAGGCACTTGGGACACTCTGCCCTGATTGGGGGCAGGTGTTCTGGCAGACTTGCCTTGTTTAAGGAGTAATTTGGCCTTAGTCCTAGCCCCCACTGGCCCAGCACCTTAAGTCAACTCGACGAAGTGCCCCAGGGCAGAGAACTTCAGCCGCCGTTTCAAGCCTTAAAGAGACATCCACGCTGTCTAAAAAAAAAAATGAAGAAGCAAAAGAGAGCTCTCACCATAGACAGCTTCTATCGAGACAAAGAAGGGCTGACCCCAGATCCTGAGGTTCCTTTGGACAAAACTCAAGAGGATGTTATTAAGGACCATCACTGGTCCCCTTTTCAAAAGGTCTTTCTGGAAGATTGCATACAGAATCTCAAAAGAGAGCTGGAGGATAAATGGGAAAATAAACTGAAGTCAGTGCAAGAAGCCCTCCAAAAGAGATATAATAAAGACACCAATTTATTGAAAAATAAAATTAGTGAAGTGGAAAAAGAGTGCAATGAACAAATTGGCCAGTTACAAAAGGAGTTTAAAAAGGTAACTGAAGAAAACACTTTAAAAATAAGAAGAAAAGTAACATAGGAGATACTGACAAATGACCACCCAAAATCATATGCCCCCATCAAAGACATTGTGCTCCATGAGTAAAGCAAATTGGTGGTAGTTCAAAAGAAATGTAAGATGCGCCAATTTAAAAATATCTTCATTCCAAATCTTTCTATGGACTATTTGTTACCAATCTGTGCTACAGCCTTCTTGAGCCCATAATAGTTGGGTTATCCACAATTAGATTTACTCTATCTTGACTAAAAAATAGTGATGTCCTCTTTGAGGACAAAGAACAACTAACTAAAACAGTTTTTGATGACTCTAAAGTAGAAGAGGTGTAGTTTTTACTGCTATTTCTGGTCTGAACTCTGGGTTCTTAACCAGGATGGACTCTGATCCTTTGGCATTGAAGGTGATATCAACCCTCTAGTTCCCCAATCTTTGGAATGGAAAGTGATATTGCCCCTCACAGTCACCTTCTCCTCCATTTTTCTTTTCTCCCTCCTTCTCTTCCTCCTTCTCCTCTTCTTCCTCTTCTTTCTTCTTCCCTTCCTTCTCTTCTTCCCCCTCCTCCTCTTCTTCCTCCTAATCTTCTTCTTTCTCCTCCTCCTCTTCATCCTTCTTCTTCTTCCTCTTCCTCTTCTTCTTCTTCTTTTTCTTCTTCTTCTTCCTTCTTTTTTTCTCCCTTCTTTTATTTGGAAATTTACATGATAACTTTCTTATATATATATAATATTATACATAATATTATATATATACATATATATGTATATATGTAAAAGTAATGGCAACTTGTACATAAAAAAATAAAGTTTCACCATGTAAGGTTATTTTAAATTTTCAACATTCATTTTAATAAGATTTTGAGTTCTAATTATTTCTTCCTCCTTTCTTTTCATCCCCCCTAGAAAAGGCAGCAAGAAATCTGAGAAAGGTTATACATGTGCAACTGTTTTAAACACACTTCCACATTAGGCATGTGGTAAAAGAAGAACCATAACAAAATGAAAGAAACACAAGAGAAAAAATACAAATCCAAACAAAACAGAACAAAAGTTTCTATCTGCATTTGGAATCACTTCTTTCTCTGGATGTGGATAGTATTTTCAATTATAAGTCTTTTGGAATTATCTTGGTTCTTTGTTTTGCTGAGAAGAGTTAAGTCTATCATAGCTGATCATTGCAATATGTTCCTATTTCTATATACAATGTCCTCCTGATTCTGCTGATTCATTCAACATCAGTCAATGTAAGTCTATTCAGGTTTTTCTGAAATAAGTCTACTAATCATTTCTTATTGCACAATAGTATTTCATGAAATTCATATACTGCAACTTGCTCAACCATTACCCAAATTATGGGCACTCACTCAATTTCCAATTATTTGTCACCACAAACATTATTGCTACAAATATTTTTGTACATGTAGGGCCTTCTTCATTTTCTATAATATCTGAAATACAGTCCCAGTAGTAGCACTGATACAGCAAAGGGTATACAACCTCTATATAACCCTTTGGACACAATTCTAAATTGCTCTTCAGAATGATTAAATCAGTTCACAATTCCACCAATAATGCATTGCTGTTCCAATTTTTCCACATATCTGCCAAAATACATCATTTTCCTTTTCTGTCACATTATCCAATCTAATAGGTGTCATGTAATAAAAAAAATTAATTTGCATTTCTCTAATAAATAGTGATTTAGAGCACTTTGACCATTTATCAATTGGTGAATGACTTATAGTCTTATAAATTTAACTTAGTTATCTATATATTTGAGAAATGAGGTCTTTATTAGAAACACTGGTTTAGCAATTGTATTCCAGGCTTCTGTTTCCCTTCTAATTTTGGTTGCAATAGTTTTCTTTGTGCAAAACTTTTAAAATTTTATATAATCAAAATTATCCATTTTGAATTTCATAATTTTCTCTACCTCTTCTTTGGTCATAAAGTCTTTTGTTTTCTATAGATGTATAAAATAGTATGAAATGTTGATCTATGCCTAGTTTCTGCCATGCTATTTTCCAGTTTTCTCAGAAGTTTTTGTTAATTAGTGAGTTAATATCCCAGAAGTTTGAGTCTTTGGGCTTATCAAATAGAATGTTACTATAGATATTTCCTATAGTAAGTTACTATAGTTATTTCCTATGTTATCTTGTATATCTAATTTATTCCCCTGACCCACAACTCTATTTCTCAGTCACTATCAAATAATTTTCATGATTACCTCTTTATAGTTTGATTTTAAACTGGTATGATATGGGTAGAACTTATTTTGCAAATTTTTACATCAATCCCCTTGATATAATATATTATCCTCATGCTCAATCACTTTAATCTCTCCTAATTATTGCTTTAAATTCCTCTTTATTGGTGGGGAATTCACTTTCATTTTTGATACTAGTAATTTGTTTTTTCTTCTTTCTTCTCCTTAATCAAATTAACTAAAAGTTTGTCTATTTTATTGTTTTTAATGTAAACAGTCTTTAATTTTATTAATTAGTTCAATAGTTTCCTTACTTTCAATTTTATTAATCTCTACTTTGATTTTCAAAATTTCTAATTGGTATTTATTTGGGAATTTTTAATTTATTTCTTTTCTATATTTTAGTTATATTCCCAATACTTTATCTCTTCTTTCTACATTGTATACATGTGAATATTTAGAGTTATAAAAAACTTCACTTTTGATTGCATCCATAATTTTTGATAGGTTTTCTCATTATTTCATTGTTATCAGTCTATTTGATGAAATCATTTTTTGTTAGAACTATTAATTCTTTAGCATTAGGTTATTTGGTTTCTGATTAATTTTTAATCTCTTTTTCCATTATATATAATTTTTCTTGCATCATGATCTGAAATGGATATATTTAATATTTCTGCCTTTAACCATTTGATTGTGAGTTTTTTATGCCCTTATAGATGGTCAATTTTGTATAAGTGCCATATACCACTGAGGCAAAAAAAAAATTTCTATTCCCATTCAGTTTTCTTCAGAGGCCAATCACATCTAACTTTTCTAAAAACCTATTCATCTTCTCAAGTTTTTTCTTTTTTATCTTGTGATTAGGTCCATCTAGTTCTGAGAGAGGGAGGTTAAGGTTGAGGTCTCCCACTTATACCGTTTTGCTTTCTAATTTTTTTTCTGTAACTCAATTTCTCCTCTAAGAATCTGGATACTTTACTATTTGGTGCACATATGATTAGTAACAACATTATTTTATTGTCTATTTTACCTTTTTTAGCAAGGTGCAATTTTTTTCTTTTTCTCTTTTAATTAGATCTATTTTTGATTTTTTTTTGAGATCAGGATTGCTACCCCTTTTTTACTTTTATTTTTTCTTCAATGGAAGCATAATATTTGTGCGCCAGTTTTTTATCTTTGTTCTGTGTATCTCTCTGTTTCCAATGTTTTGTTTTTGTTTTTGTTTTGTTTTTATAAACAACATATGTTGGATTTTAGTTTTTAATTCATTCTGCAATGTGCTTTCATTTTATGGGAGAGTTCATCCCATTAATATTTATAGTTATGATTATCAAGTATATTTCCTTCCATCCTATTTCCCCCCATTTTTACATTTCTCTCCCCTTTCACATATTACAGTGTTTTGGTTCTGACCACCAATTCCCTCAGTCTGTCCTTCCTTCCATAATTCCATTCACTCTTTTCCTTCTCCTTCCCCTTTTACTTCTCCCTTCCCTTTCTTTCAACCCAACTTCATTTTCTTTTGACTTTATCCTTATAGAATAACAAATTTTTATATCATCTGTATGTGCTTTTTTATTCCCTATTTAAGCCAAATTCTATGAAAGTGAGATTCATACAATGCTCACCCTCTTCTTTTTTCTCTCTATTGCAATAGTTTTTTGTGCCCCTTGATGTGATAGAATTTACACTCTTCTACATCCCCTTTCCTCTTCTTCCAGTACAATCTTTTTTTCTTTTCACCTTAACTTTTTTTATCATCACAGCAAAGCCAACTTATACCCACACTCTCTCTTTGCATATTCCTTCTAACTGCTCTAATAGAGCTATGGTCTTCAAGAGTTACAAGTATCATCCTCACATGGAGGATAAACAGTATAATCTTATTGAATAACATGTTTTGTTTTGTTTTTTCTTTCATGTTCATGTTTTTATGTTTCTCTTGAGTCTTTTTTTTGAAGATTGAATTTTGTGCTCATCTTTGGTATTTTCATCAGGAAATTTTGAAAGTCCCCTATTTCATTTATTACTCATGTTTCCTCTTGGAAAATGTATTCTCAATTTTGTTGTCTAGATGACTCCTGATTGTAAACTCTGCTCCTCTATCTTCCAGAATGTCTTATTTCAAATCCTCTCTTTAATTAGAACCTTCTGAGTCTTGTGTAATCCTGACTTAATATCTGAATTGTTACTATCTACTTTTTTCTGACCCAATAATTTTTGGAATTTGTCTATGGTATTCTTTGAAGTTTTCATTTCAGGACCTCTTAAAGAAGATGAATTCTTCAAATGGATATTTTATTTTCTGTTTCTAGGATGTAAGGACAGATTTCCTTGCTTCTTTCTTGCTATCCAAGCTGTTTTATCATCATGACTTTTAGGTATTCCAATAATTCTTAAATTTTCTTTCCTGGATCTATTTTCCAGATCAGTTATTTTTCAAATAAAACATTTTATATTTTCTTCTATTTCTTTCATTCTCTTGATTTTGTTTAACCAATAGTTGATGCCTCATGAAGTTATCAATCAGCTTCCACTTTCCCAATTCTAATTTTTAAGGAATTATTTTCTTTTTACATCCTTTTCCATTTGGTGAATTCTACTTGTTAAGGAGGTTTTTTTTTTCAGTGAATGGGTTCTTACCCTTATCTGACCAATTTAATTTTAAGGAATTATTTTAATTTATTTTTATCCTTCCTTTTCCAAGCTGTTGACTCTATCTAGCATAATTCTTATTTCTTTTTATCAATTTTCTTCTTCTTTTATTTTATTTTTAAAATCCTTCTTGAATTCTTCCAAGGGGTTTTAAAATTTGATATCAATTCATATTCTTTTAAGTCTCCAGATGTAGGCATTTTAACAGTGTTGTCCTCTTCTGTGTTTGTGATTTGATTTTTTTTTGTCTCCATAATAGTTTTCTATAGTCAGTTCTCTTTTCTGGTTTTTTGCTCATTTTTAGCCTATTTCATGACTTTTAAAATTGTGCTCTGCTCTTGGGGAATGAAGGCACTATTCCCAAGCTTCTTGGATGATGGGACAGGGATCTGGTCACTGCTTTCTGAATTAGACCTGATGTGCTTGTGACTTGTGGATTCCAGCACTGGCAGTTTGCCTACTCTGCTGTAGTTGGAGACTTTACAGCTGGTCTGCTGTGCCACTAGCATGTTGAATTACGTCAAAGGGGCCTCAGTTATTGATCTGGGCTGGGATACCCCCAATCACCTGACATCCTTCTAAGATATCTTACACTGTACTTTTTTCACTCTATCTTTTTGAAAGTTTTGAGTTAAACTGGTGAGAGCTGAGGAAACTTCTTTGCTTTTTTCCACCATCTTGACTCCTTATTGCTTTCACTTCCCCTTGACAAAAAGTATTTCTTACTGTCCTTGAACTATGATCCAAAAGTAGGTATAGGCAATGGAATTGCAAAACAGGATCTGTTCCTGTGTCTAGTGGTAGTACATATGGTCCCTTCAATATTTTTCTCACCAATTGTCTTACCATCTCTGGCTTGAAAGCTTCTGCAAATGCTGTTACTTATGTCACCCCCGTCAAGTCCCATTACTCCTGTTTCATTTATGTGATCCCTAAGTCAGCACCTACAAAATATGTTTCAAATTTTCTTCCTCTTAAATTCTGATTTTTTAAATATTAAGCTCAAGCATGATATTCTGAAGAGACCTAAATTTGTTCCTCCAGCTTCAGTGGTGTTTCCCTATAAGGTCCCTTCACTCTAGTCTCTATGTTCCTTGCATATAAAATTTATGTACAGATTTTCTTCTACTTAGAATGCATATTCATTCATCGAAACAATGTTTTGAATTTTTTTCTCTATTCTCCAGCCTGTCATATAGTTAATGCTTAATAAATGCTTGCTAATTGATAGATTGAATGCAGATGAATTGCTCAGGGGGGAACATGATGGACTTAGATAATCTGTTTGGCATTAGAGGGGACATTTGGACTTGAACTAGTAGGTAGTAATGGATTGAATTTTCAGGGAGATAAATTTAGACTTCCTGTTGGAGAAATCTAATCATTTGAGCTATTTTTTGAAGTAATGGGCTGTATGAGGGGGAAAAAATGAAATTTCCATTCTTGGATGTTTTTAAGCAGACTAGATGATCATTGGCTTGTCACAGTTTCAAAAAAAATTCTTTTTCTGGTATTTGGTTGAAGAAAATGTCTCCTGAGGTCATTCCAAATGTAAAATTATTTAATGCTGTGATTTCTTAAATTTTCAATATTAATAAAATTTAATAACTAATTAGATTTAATTTATGTATTAATTAAATTGATAATCAGAAAGGTTTGTATCAGTTTTTTTTTTAATTAGGACATTTTATCTTGATCAAGTGTTGATTATTTTGTGCACCTTTCCCTTTCTACTGTTGGTGGTGCATGGGTACTGCATATTCATGAAAATTTAATAAAACTCAACTCTAAGTGGAGGGAAAAGACCACAAAATACAAACAATCATAAATACCATGGTTCACATTGACTAATGTAATGGTAAGCTATAATCATAGACTCTACTGGGCCCCAAACCATTTACACTGTGACAAAAACCATGTGTAAAGAAAAAAATCAGAGAGAGTCTAATGTTGGCCCATGCTCCAGTGGATGTTCCAGTAGGAGGGTCCCTTTAGATTGAATGAGTTCTGACAGCCTGGCCAAACCTTGCTCTTGGATCTATAGCATGGGGCTTTATTGTAAGGTTGGCCTTGAATGTTGGCCTAGAGAGAAGAAATGCCCAACACAAGCCACAGTAGGGATTGGAGAACAGGGCTTTGCCCATAAAGGTTAGTGATGATGAAACCTCAAAAGCCTCAGAGGTTCAAATTGGGTAAGTGAGTATTTTAGAGTGATGGGGTGGAGAAGGAATGGTGTTCTGCTGAGTAGTGAAGAACTCAGTAAACTGGAGGTAAAATCTTCCAAGGTCTATTTCCCCTCCTCCAACCTTAACATTAATAGGAAAATCTATGAAGACCCCTATCCTTTTCCATGACCCAGTTCTGGCTATCCATAAAATGAGCTGGTAATTCTCCTCCACTCTAAACTTATGAGGACTTGTTGAGTGCTTGCTTGGAGATCCTAAGTCAATAGGTAGGCAATCTTTTTTTTTTCTTCTTTTCAGTTCAGAAATAGACTCCCCACACTTAGAAATTCCTTGAAAATGGTTTCCAAATCTCAAATAAATTATATTCACTTTTTTCTTTAAGAGATGTTTATATGCTAAAAATGGAATTTGTGAATGAATAAATTAGAATGGTTTAATAATCACATTAGAAATGTTGTTCTTTCAACTTTGATTATATTAAATTCAAAAGGTTTTGCACAAACAAAAACAATGCAGCCAAGAGTAGAGGGTAAGCAGAAAGCTGGGAAATGATTTTTACAATCATTGTTTCTGATAAAGCTTCATTTCTAAAATATATAAAGAAATGTATAAAATTTTAAAAGGACAAGTCATTCCCCAATCAAGAAATGTCAAAGGATATGAACAGACAATTTTCAGATGAAATAATTAAAGTCGCATGTAGTCATATGGGGGAAAAATGCTCTAAATCACTATTGATCAAAGAAATGCAAATCAAAACATTTCTAAGGTACCACCTCACATCTCTCATCTTGAATAAGATGACAGAAAAATATAATTATAAATTTGGAGGGAATGTGGGAAACCAAAGACAGTAATACATGGTTGGTAGAGTTGTAAAATGATCCAACCATCCTGGAGAGAAATTTGAAATTATGTCCAAAGGGCTATAAAACTGTGCTTATATTTTGATCCAGCTGTTCCATAACTGGATCCATAGCCCAAGGAAATCATGAAGGAAGAAAAAAAGAATCCATATGTACAAAAATATTTGTAACAGCCCCTTTTATTGTAACAAAAATGTGTAGATACCCATCAATTGGGGAAGCCAAAGAAGGTATGGTATATAAAAGTAATGGAATATCATTGTTCTATTAAAAATAATGAATAAGCTGATTTTAGAAAGACCTGGAAAGATTTATGTGAACTGATGCTGAGCAAAACAAGCAGAACTTGGAATGCATTGTACATGGTAACAGCACATTTTTGCAATGATCACCTATGAAACACCTGGTTCTTTTCAGTGGTTCAGTGATCCAAGGCACTCCCAATAAACTTTGTGTGGAAAATAGCATCTGAATCCAGATAGAACTATGAAGACTGAATGTAAATTACCATGTGCTATGTTTACTTTTTTTTTCTTTTTCTCTTTTGTTCTGATTTTTCTCTCCCAATATGACTCATAAAAAGTGTTTAAAATTGAATGTACATACATAACCAAGAAAAATTTTAAAATAAAGTAAGAAAGGAAAAGAAATGTTGTCCATTAATTAAGTTGATGTACTAGTGAATTTGAACAAGCCTTGATTTAAAATAAAATAATGTGTGAGTGGGAGGAAAGGATGGGATTGGATTCTTCATTCTTTTACTCTCAGTAAAACAAAAACTTAGGTACACCAATACTGTGAAAATACAGCCACTATTTCTCATTCTTGGGAGTCCTGGGAATCCCATCCTAATTGTGTGTTTTGAACCCTACTTGTCCTTAATGCTAACTTTAGGTTTGGACACACCAGTCTTGTTTGGGCTGCTGACAGAGCTCAGGGAGTCTCAAGTGGCACAATATAGATCCTGCTACTTTCAGGACAAATTAAGAGGGAGAATGGGATTTTTTCCTTCCCTAATCTATTTCTCATAAGGAATAACAGCCTTAGTATAGAAATAGATTTTAACAATACTGTGAATCCCATGACCTGTCATATTCGCTGGAAAATTTCTCCAGTACATAATCTGGCAAATTTTTCTGCATGCTGTCATAGAGCTCAACATCCCAGTGGGCTGAGAGAGACGTAGAAGGTGACTCCTTCTGAATCAACTGTGAAATTTCATGATTATTTTAGCCAGTGGGATTCGAGCATGCTTATAATGACAGTCATCCATTCACTGGCAAATGACCCTTATCCAGGGAAGTACAGGAGGATAGGACATAGAATTAGAAGGGACTTTAGAGGTCAAATAAAATCTCTCAATCATTTTATGGGTGAGGAAAAGATTGTTTTGTTAAAGTTCACTTAATTCAATTAGCATATAATTAACAGCCACTTTAGAAAATACTTTGCTAGACAGTGGAAATACAAAGAAAAAAATGCCAGTATTTGTCCTTGGGAAGCTTATACTCTACTAAAAAGTAGTATGTGACATTGTATAGTGACACTAGTGAAAGGCCTTTGAAGTAAAAGCCCTAAGTTCAAATCCTTACTCTCTCTCTTACCCCATGTATAACTAATGATAAATCACTTCACTGCACTAGTCCTCCATTTTGTCATCTGTAAATGTTCTTGCTGAACTCAGATATTTTCCATTTCTAAGTCTATGGTTCTATGTCATTTTCATGAGATTAGATGATCCAGAGATGGTTAAGGAAAGGAGAGGACCTCATTGAGCCTTGGAAATGGAATAAAACATGAGCTCAAAGGAGCAGAGATGGAAAGATTGCCAGTATCAATTAATCACCTCTCACATTTTGTAGGTGAAAAAAATAAACATGAAATCTAAAGAATATGAGTAATGAGGTCTAAAAAGGAGAAGTAAATTACTGCAGACTACAAAACTTGTAAGGGTGAATTGGGATTTTAATCTTATTTCCAAATACATTTTGTTCACAATAGTACACAACCCCCATAAGCAAAAATTACAGGTAGAAAAAGACATATTGGAGTTGGAAATGAGCCAGCAGTGAAGTTTTGATGGAATGTAGTACGTGGAGCTCTTAGTACAGTACCTGGGACATAATAAACACTTAATTTTACATGTTTGTTTCTTGAATGATTGTGTAAGGAAGTTATAAAACTTGTCTGAAAAGTTATGATGAAGCCAGTTGATGGGAGACCTTCAATGAAAAAATAAAATTTTAATTTTATTCCAGTGGTCAAAGGGGAGTTCCTCAAAGAATTTTAATAGAATGATATGGATTATCCATTGAAAAAATGATTTTGGCATCTACATGAGGGACAGATGCACACAGGCAATGACTGAAGTAATGGGAACTATGGAAAGGCCAATAAAGAATATGTTGAAATAGAAGAGCAAGAACATATATACAGAAATATAATTAACATTGACACAGGGAGCAGGAGGAGGACAATATATTAGTTAATGAAACTAAAGCATGTGCAAACAAATAACAAATGAGTCAAGAGAAATGTGTGAAGTAAAATAAGGAAAAAAGAGTTTCTGGGTAAAAAGGATGGTCAGTTTTCAATGAAACCAAAATATTGAAGAAGAGAAGGACTCAGGGTAACCCAGTAGTTTTAGCAATTGGGAAGTGATTGACAAAGAGTATTTTAAGTGGATGATTGGAGTTGGAAGCAAAATAATTGAGTTGAAGGAGAAGATCAGTAAAGGGAAGAGAAGGGACCTATTGGAGATTTATTCTTCTAGGCATTTAACTAGGACAGAAATCATAAATAAAATATAAGAGTTTTAGAGAATTTAAAATTCAAAGGAATAACTTTAAGGAGAGGTGTGAATATGTTTATAGGCAGTGGCACTAGCCTCCTTGTTCCTTCCAAAACATATTCCATTTACTTACTGGATAATTTCATTGTCTGTACCCCATTTCTGGAATCCTTTGTCTCCCCATATCTGCTCTGGGCTTCCCTGGCTTCCATCCAGTTTCAGCTAAAACCTCATCTTCTGAAAAATGTTCACTATCTTCATATCTTAATGCCTTCCCTTTGAAATAAAGTCCTATTTTGCCTGTATGTAACTTCTTTGTATGTATCTGTTTGCAAGTTTTCTTGCTCATTAGGCTGTGAGAGCTTGAAGATGTAAACTACTTTAACTTTGCTTTTCTTTTTCTCTCTAGCCCTTGCATAATGCAAGACATGTACAAAAAACTTAACAAGTGTTTGTTGCCTTGACTTGAAAGGAGTCAGTAGAAATGGGAAATAGAGACATAGGGGAAAGATGGAAAGGGGACAGAGAGAGAATAGAAAGGAAAACAAAGAATTGGAGAAGAAGAAAAAGGAGAGCAGGAAGGACAAAAAGAAGAAAAATGAAGAGGAAGAAAGAAGAGAAGAAAAAGCAGAAGAGAAGATAAGAAGACAGAGCATAAAGAGGAGAAAATAATAGTTGAATGGATAGTAGAATTAGGAAAGAAAAATATTTTTAAGTATTTGAAAGGCTGTCTTATGAAACAATAATCAGCTCTATTTTGCCTCCCAGCAGAGGACAGAACCAATATTCACTGAGTAGAACATGAGTTTGTTAGTGGGGAGAGGTACAAAGAAGCAGAAATAAAAAATTTCCTCAAATCAGAGAGCTCAAAAATTCACTGAGTTAATTCCAAATGAATGGCACTTCAATATGTTTTTCCCCTTCTTTATTCTACCTCCTGGCTTATTTCCCATCAATATTCATCTTGAATTTCCCTCTCTGGAAAAAAAAAATCCTTTCTTGGTCTTTTTCTGCCTCTCCTCCCAATCCTAATTATTATTGCCTTGTACCTAAGATTATCTCCCATTTATATCATCAATACACATCTCTGACTATTCTGAGATAGATGAGATAGACTAGATAAAGGCCTTTATGTAAATTATGTGTATTTGCACATAGAGTGTAAATTCCCTGAGTTCAGGGATCATAGATTATTTTCTTTTTATTTGTATTCCAGCATTTAGCATAGTCCCTAAAAACTATTGTTTATTGATGTTTTTTGGCTACTAGGTTCTTCCTCACTGGAATCCAGTTAAATCACCATTTGTCCAGAATGTTGGAAAGAAGATTCATATTCAGGTATGTTCAGGACTATAATGTTCACACATGCTTCAGGATCTTTACATGAAACTTCTGCATATCATGAATCCACATGAACTAGGCTCTGCTAGCTCTTACATACAGGAAGATTAGAGGCACTCTGCATGTACCAGTCCCTTGTTACATTATCTCATCATGGTCATTGGGTATCCACATTGACGATGATGATAATGATGATGATGAAGATAATGTTGGTGATGAAGATGATGATTTTATAAACCTCCAAAAGGTAAAACTATCATGGATGCCCAAACAATGAACTACTTCTTCATCATCTACTGCTCCTTTTTGCTTTTCTTTCTATCTCCAGAGCTCAGTAGTTACAGGCATAAAACAAATACTTATTAAGTCCTTATTGGTTGATTACTTCGTATAAATATGACTTTCTTCACAGCCTCAGAAAGGACCAGGACCCAAAGCCATTGTAAGGAACAGGAGAAAACTCTTTTTTGATTTGAGAAGTATAGAAGATGCCATTATCCAACAGAGGCACAGGTCAGTGGGCAGCCCCAATTCTTACAGTTTGAATGAAGCACCATAACTTAAATAAGACATTTGTACTGGCCATTGCTTCTGTATTTGTGTAGTTCAAATTACATTTCCTCAGCACTTTATCTGAAATCTGGAAGTTCACTGGCATGGTGGTACAGGGGTGGGGGAGGTGGAAGGAATAGGGGAAAGTTTGTAATATTAAAAAATCCGGATACAACTTTCAACCCATAAAATATGCTATTATAACCTCCTTCCTCTGGAAAAAGCCAAAGGTCTATCAAAAGCATGATATTAGGAGAACAGTCCCTGAAAAGTGAACTCTTTTCCTATGTTGGTCCTGAACCTAATCTTCTCCTAGGGTACCCCTTTATGACACCCCAGTTCTGGTTTTTGATTGAATCTTATAGCTCCGGTTTGGGGAGGCCCATATTTGACAAAAAAGGGGGCTCTTCCTGAAAGCTGCAAGTAGAAGGAAAATCCAAAACCCGAAATACAGTGTAGCTGGCCAGCTGGCCCATCTCCCTGGGCCACAGTGCACTTTGGCAGGTCTCCACCCCTGAGGTCACCAATGGTTCTGAGGCTCCCACCACAAGAAAATCATGGGTTTTAAAAGACAGTAATTAAAGAAAATATTGATGTCATTTTAGTGCAAGAACATTTTAAGAGTTGTGTGGTGTATATCTGGATGTGTACATTTGTTAACCTTGGAGGGTCATTTGTGCCCTTTGTAATGGGCAGAATCCAGATGCTCCTGTCATGAAGGAGTGAATGGTTAGTTATTTTCATCTATTGGTAGCAGGGGCAATCCCATCTCCCCATCACCAATTCTTCAGGTATTGAGCCAAGTCTCCTTCTATCAGAGTCTGTTCAGTGGACTTAGCTCCTTTGAAGTTTATGGAGTGGAATATTGGGGGGGGGGGAGATACTTCAGGCAGAGAAACGTGGCAACTTTATATAAGCATAACTTCCACGAGTGCCTGGTCACTCTATTTTTTATTTGATTCCTGAGTTTTCAGCAAATAAAAATGGGACTCAATCAATTCCCATGAAGGACTGGGATTCTCTGACTGACAAGGGCAAACAGCTTGCTCTCTATTTCCTGTCATGTACAATATGGCAACAGAGCCTTTGAGGCTCAAAAGTTATAATCTATTATCATGTCACTGAAAATGTTTACATGACAAATGACTTCAATTAGGTCTGTAACTATCAATTCTGGTGCCCAGTAAACATACCACAAACATTCTCTGGGACAAGCCACACTTCAGATTGACTTCTTAAGAATAATTTTGTTAGTTGGGGGTTTGGGTGGGTGGATTTTGAGGAGAGACCTTGGATCTTAAGACAAAAGACTTTTTGTTGAGAAAGGCCCTACTATACCATTAACTCACAGCTATGGAAGCTGCTACAGGAAAAGGGAGGCTTGTGGAACTAGGCTAGGGAAGAGCTGACCTAACCTTCAGAGGTATTGTTGAAGATGGGACAAAAGCACTATCTGAGAAGATGCTTGTTTTAACTGATCATTCTTGTTAAATGAAGCTTTGCTAAGATTATTTCTAACTGCTAGAGGAGTAATGTCAAAAACCCTCTGAATTCTGGCACACTTGAAGAAAGAACTAATTTTTATTCTATCCAGAATAAGAATTAAACATTTTACTCCAATTTCCATCAATAACTGCATACACTAAAAAGACTTTCTAAGCTTTGGAGGGCATATGAACTGCTCATCCATTCTATAATCAATCAATCATTCATCATTTAGTGAGGACGACTTATGTCCTATACACTGTGCCATGTGTTGGGGATAGGCAAAAATTACAAAATAATGGTTCTCAAGGAGTTTGTATTTTATTGTATAAGTTCTGCATATTTGTATACATATATAGAGAATTTTTAAATAATCTATATCATATAGTTGAAGGAGAAAAGACATTAGCAGCTTGGGAGATGAAAGAGCAAATTCACACAGAAATTGGTATTTAAGATGAGTCTTGAAAAAAGCAGGCTAGACTTCAGCAGGTAGAAATGAGGAGAGAGTATAATATATTCATAGAATTATGTACAGGTTTTGCTGAAAAATACATGACTCACTTGAAACCCTATGCTCAAAATAAAACACCAATATTTAAAAACATGCTTTAATGAAAATTAAAAAAAATCAGTATGGGCAAAATCCCATTACAGCAATTTGCTATTACAGGGAGAAAAAATGTTCTTTGCAATGAAGACATTCTAGATGTTGAAAAAAATGATGAAAAACCAAAAGCTTATATCAAGAATCCATACAAAGCACTTCCATACACACGATCTCATTTATCCTTGCCAAAAACACTGTGAAGTTGCAAGGATGCTTTTTATAATGCAGGTTTTATGTATATGCAAACTCTGGTATATAGAAATTAAGTGATGTTTCCAAAGGTACACAGGTTAAAAAAATGAAGAGCTTACACACATCAGACTTCTTGTCTACATCAGCTCTTCCCCATTGTATTTTCAGCTAGCATTTCCATAAGGCTTTCACCAGTATCAAAGTCACTTATATATAGCATTCTAATTTATATATAGATCAGAAGGGATTCTAGACCTCTATTTCAGAGGGAATTCATAGACTCCTCCTCCTTCAGGGAAATGAGATTCACTTTCCTTATTGGATTTCAGGTGGAGTTAAAATCCATTAACTCAGTCTGAATCAAGATGTTCAGCACTATATCAAACTGCCTTCTAATTTGCATGATTATGAAAGCTAGAAAGAGCAAAGTAGAGTAATTGTGAAATAGTAGAACATATAGCTAGCCTTGAAGCCAAGGATACCTGAGTTCAAATCTTGCCTGGAATGTATGGTCCTGAAGACGTCATTTCATTTCTCAGTGATCCTTAAAACTGAAGACTAAGTTTCAGAGAAGGTACAATCTGCATGAACAAAGTGAATTTCTCCATGTGAGAGCTCCCTATACCCATGAAACCACAGATTTTCCCTCTATTCCCATGTACAAGGAATCATAAAGGATATTTTTTTGTTTGTCTGTTTTGATTTGTTTTCGAATTGCATTTTTCATCCCTTCATTGGGAATAAAATTTTGTAGTGGAGAGTGAAAATAAAACCTAGATTCATGTTCTGGGTGATCCTGGATAAATCAATGAACCTCTCTGATCCTTAGTTTCTCTGTCCTTAAAATGGGTATAATAATATTAGTAGTACCTTTATCACAAACTTGTGTTGAGGAGTAAATGGAATAATGTATTTATAGCTCTATGATAGTAAATCTGTGATTGCCCCAGTTCAGGAACACTCAATGAGGAAAACTACTCATCATTGTAGATCATATCCTTCTCTACATCATAAATTCTCAGAAAGTTGCCACGATGGTCAAAGACAGTGGGTTAGTTAGTCAACCAACAACAGCCTTCTATGTGCCGAGCACTGTACTAAATGTAAGGGATATAATGAAAAGCGAAAGATAGCTCCTACTCTCGAGAAGTTCATGGTCTAATAGGAGCATTGTCAAATCATTTTTCAATCATGTCCAACTCTTTATAATTGCATTTGGAGTTTTCTTTGCAGGGATACTGGAATGGTCTGCCATTGGCTTCTCCAGCTCATTTCGTGGATGAGGAACTAGGGTAAACATAGTTAAGTGACTTGCCCAGGGTCACATAATTAGTTTTTTTAGGCCAGATTTGAACTCACAAAGAGGAGCCCAGAATGAAATGATGTGCAAATCACTATCTACTAAGCTAGTTTTAGATAAATTAAATTGGAACTGATTCAGAGTCAGAACTTCATCCATGTTCTGAATCCAAGGAGCCCAGCTGGCAGTGTGAACTCAGTATGTCCATCCTTAGGTGCCAAGTCATCATGAATCCCATGATTTCTGTATCTACCAGGTTCAATGGATGGTATGCCAGCACTCTCCCTGATGCTACAGTTTTCCCGATGGTTCTTGTTCTTTCAACAAAGTTCTCATCATGATCTAGGTTCTGATGACCAGCTTTGTTCCCTGAGTGGAAAAAATGGATGCTTTCTCGCTTCTGACTCTAGTTCTAACCCATGAAAGAACAAAATAAATTATAGAAAGATTAATAAAGTATTCAAATAAATGAGGCTACATGAAATCTTTTTTTTTTGTTAATTTTTTATTCCCTCTTTTTTCTAGCTATCTTTCTCTGTCCCTGGATTAAACTGAGACTCAACCTTCATGCCACATTCTTTCATAATCCCCAAAATAATTTTCATTTTATTTTAATTGTCACATGCTTTCATCAATATAAGGATCACCTGGTAAGAAACTCCATCTACCAGTGTAGATTTGGTCAAGTTTACTTTTTTTTTAATTTGTGTTTTCATAGAATTACTTGTGGCCTTAAGAGTAATTTGATTGGATCAATATGTCTGGGATGGAGCTTGAAGGTACTCCAGACTCCCAGCCTTGTTCTCTATCCATGTGGTGCTTTCCACATTTCATTTACCTTGTATATATTCCTGTTTACTTATTAATTTCTATGTTCCTCATCCTCTCCTTCCCCAACCCCAACTGAATGAAACCCTTTGAAGTCTGAATTTCTTGTATTTCCAGTACCAACACTAGTACATGGTAGCCTTTAATAAATACTTACTAAATGAATTAATGAGTGAAATGAGTATGAATGAATGAATATCCCTTTGTTCTTCTGAGAGAATTGTTCCCATCTAATGCCTCATTACTCAACAGGCTTGGCCCTTGCTTCTTTAGTAATATCTAGTTGATGTCAGGAATCATTTCATTTGGTCTCAGTGAGGCATGCATTACACATCCTTACAACCTCTCTTTCTCTTGACTATGTTTATTTCTATTTGCCTAATCAGGCAGATCAATTCAAATAAATGGAACTTTTGATATTTGTCATTTGTTTACTAATAGAGGTATGGAAAGAATATGGTAAATCCATTTTATGTTGTCCATTTGTTCCACTGTCACTGGCACTTTGGTTACAGCCTTTCTAGGCTTTGCTGACAATCAGAGTCTTTGCTATCACCTATTAGGAAATAGCAAAGAACTGACATAGCCACCTTGAGCTTTCTTCACACCACCATAATAGCTATTCACTTGGGGACATCAACTTTCAAGAAGTGAATGAGGTCAAAAGCAAATATCCTGAAATATTCCATTATTCTGTCCCAATGTTTTACATCTATTGCCTGAAGCTGCTGCAATTTTTCTATGATAGTCAAGCTAAGACTCAAAGATTTTCCTCTCATAGAGGGTAGTAAACTCCATTCCCACTGAAAATGATCGCATTTTCCATATTGTGTCTATTATAATACTATTAACAGGCTGACAGTTTTGTTTTTTTCCTCAGTGGATATTTCCACTACTCACATGGGTTATGGGTTACTGAGAAAGGCCTAAGCACTAGGTTACAAGATACCACTGACACAGATGACTCATTTCAACAAGAAATTCCATTGTTCTGTCCTATCTTCTTTCATCCTCCATCCATGAAAGGAATAACTTTACTTTTCTGTCATCTCTATCTGTGGATAGGACCTTTCAGAGCTCTGTTTTGGGAACCATTTCTTTTGAAAGGTCTTTTCTGATTCTCTATTGTTAGGACTTTCCCATTACCAACACTTTGTCTTTATTTTGTATGTGTTTTATATTCATCTATCTGTGAATACTAAATATCCCTCCACCCTTGTAAAACAAAGGCTTTGCCAGGACAAGACTTTACATGATTTTCATCTTTGTATCATCAACAGCTAGCATAGTGTCTACTACATAATAGGTGCTTAATGAATGATTTTATATAGTTTTCAAGTATTTCCTAATCAGAGAACAGAGCAAAGACTGGAAGGGTGCATATATTGGGAATTACTGGAATTATGCAGGGGAAAATAATATATAAATAAATTAATCATTCTTTATGATTAATGTGGGGCAGAAGAAAACAGGAGTTATATACACTAGTTCCATATTTCCTTTGTTCACAGGAAGGGAAGGAAAAATTATTAAGAGAGCATGTTCCAACACAAAAATGTAGGTGACTAAGCAAAAATGGAATTTCTACAGAATGACAAGGCAGAAGCAGAAATACACTTCACCAATTTATCCAAAAATAGAGTTCATGGATAATGGTCAAGAACTTGAACCTCCACTGTAAAAAGAAGGGTGTGAGTGTGTGCAAATTTTCTACACATTGTAATTCTGGAATATAATCTTTTTAGCTAAAAGAGGACAGACACACAGACAGAAGAATAAATAGATAGATAGATAGATAGATAGATAGATAGATAGATAGAGACAGAAAGAAAAATATAATAACCATTCTTCAAAAGAGAAGTGTTCAAAGGATATAAACAAATAATTCTCAAAAGATTCCCTAATATTGTGAAAAATGCAAATTCAAACAACTATGTTCACTTCTCATCCTGCAAATTGGTAAAATTGGCAAAAATGGCCACAATGTTGATGGAATTGCGAGTAATACTATTACTAATATTATTACATTGTTAACAAAGCTATAAAATGGGATAAATATTTTGGAAAGAAAATTGGAATTATGCATATTAAATTACTAAAATCTTCATAAACTTTGAACCAAAGACTTTGGTATTAGGTTTATAACCTAAGAAATACATCAATAAGAAAAAATGTCTAAAATATTAGTAGCAGGACTTTTTGTGCTAGTTAAGCCTATAAAACAAAAAATGTCCATTAATTTTGGAGTGGATAAATAAATTGTGGTGCATGAATCTTGTGGAACATTACTGTTCTGTAAGAAATGATTAATATGAATATGAGTATTGTAGAAAGCTACATGAACTGATGCTGCATGAAGACAGCACAGTCAAGGAGACAACAGACATTGTGACTACAAAAAAGTAAATGGAAAAAACAATAACACACCAAAAAAATTACAAGTAAATGTAAGAAAATTATAAAGTTCAAGGAGGATTCAAATAAAGAAAGATGAGAAAACACCAGTAATCCACCCTTTGTGCAAGTAGGTGGTCTAAAGGTGTTACACATAACACATACTATCAAACATTTTTGATGTAATAATCAGTTTCAGTTTTATTGATGAGATGGCTCCCCAGGAGAGGCAAGGGGAAGGGGGGAAATAATGAGGATAACTTATGATTTAAGAAACAGAATATACCAATTTAAAAATGTATTCTTAGGGGGAAAAAGATGGGAAGGGGCTATTCCAGGTTTGGGGCTTGCCTTCATAGGAAAACCTAAGTTAAAGTGTTCTCATTACTTCCTAGATTATCATTATCTGTCCTATATTGTGATAAACAGAAAGTGTTTGGAAATGTATTAATTATTAGCTAATGATTTGATTCAAATTCATACCCTCAATAACTTTTGAACAAACAAGAAATAGAGGGAATTATGAAACATCTATGAATATTTTTGATTATCTTAAATTAAAAAGGGATTGTACAAACAAAACAGAGGGTAAGCAAAAAGCTGGGAATAATCTTTACAGCCAATGTTACTAAAATATATAAAGAACTAAATCAAATTTATATAATCATTAATATAATCTAGAAAATAAAGAGACACTCCTTTTCCTTTTATTTGCTTTGTTTTAAATTTATTTTTTTTCATTTATTTAATTTTAGACATCATATATTCAGTGCTAGCAGAGACTATAGACTTCAGTCTAAGCTATGTTACAAAACAGAAACATTCTCTGCCCTCTATAATTTAAGATGACATGAAAGTTGACTGAAGACAAAAATTTTCAAATTAATGGAAAAGACTAATCTGCTCAAGGAAATCTTGTGAAGTCATCCTCCAGTTCCAGAGTGCTATGGAAACTAATGAAATATTAAAAAAAACATATATATATGTCAAACTACTAAAGTAGAATTCAATTCAGCCACATTTGTTAGTTTTCACTACATGCAATGTGAACAGACCTAGTAGGGAGCCTTCTGTTGAATTTACTAACTGAAAGCCATTTGAATGTTTCGGTTCTTTTTGTATACAATTGAGAACAGTGAATCAGTCAATAAGCATTTATTAAAGGCCTATAAAGTTGTAGCTGCTGTCCTAAGTTCTGGGGCTATAAAAAGAGACCAAAAAATAACCTGCCCTCAAAGAACTCATAGTCTAATGGGGGAGAAAGCATGCAAAAAATCCATGCAAATACGAGAAAAATGGGAAATAATTAAAAGAGGGAATACCTTAAAATTAAGGGGGTTGGGAAAAGCATCCTATAAAAATGTAATTTTAGCTGGGGTTTAAGGGAATCCAGGATAGACAGGAGATGAAAGTGAGGAGAGAAAGCATTCCAGGGATGGCACCTACCCAGAGATTTTCCAGAACTTTTCAAAGGCCAGTATCACTAGATTGAAGAGGATGTGGCAGGGAGTAAAATGTAAAAAGAATGGAAATGAGGAAGAAGGAAAGAATATAAAAGACTTTGAACATCCAAAAGCATTTTGAATATGATCCTAGATTCAATAAGGAGCTATTAGAGTTGATTGATTAAGCTTGATTGATTAACCTTGAATGACAAGGAATTTGGAGTCTGAATGGAAAACATATTGAAGTGGGTAGAAACTTGAGAAAGGCAGAGTTACCAAGAGGATTTAAAGTATGAGGTAATGGGGGCCTGTACCAGAGTAGTGACAGTCAGAAGTCAGAAGAGAGACAGGGATGTGTTCCAAAGATGTTTCAAAGTTAAAATTGATAGACCTTGAAAACAAATTGCATAATGCAGAGAGGAGTGAGAAACAGCGAATAGAAAATGAAATCTTGACTGCAAACCTAAAGGACTGAAATCTTGATGTTGTTCTTGATAACAATAGGGAAGTTAGGAGAAAATGGTGTAAGATAAAAGAAAATTAGTTCAATTTTAAATCTAGTTAGTTTCAAATATCTCCTAGACAGATATCTAATCCCATGTTATCCAATATTCACTATATCACTATATCACACTGATTCTGTTATATAATATTTATTAAACCTCTCTCTTATTTTATCTGTTAAAATAAATTATAAGAAGTAAGAAGAAACTGAGGCACAAAGTTGTTGGGCAAAGAAATAGTGATTTAATAGTAAGGCTAACAAGTTATTATTAAATCAAGTCAACTAGTTCCTCACTAATTAATGACAAAGGAGTAATTTACATAGCTTATTTTTCTAACAGAAAAAGATTAATGAAAAATAAGAAACTTGTTTTGAACACAATGCAATTGGATAAGACGATTTGCTTTTACCCAGACTTTCTTAATTCAATAGCAATATGTAGCTGTCCAAGTGAGATTACCTTAGAAGTCCTTGCTCTACAGACAACAGCTTTTATAACCAGAAAGCTCACTTAAAAGCTGAACTTGTGTTCTTTAACAGTCACCCCATCATCTTTCAGATGCCAAGATTACATTACTCAAGTTAACCTTGAATTTTCACTCAAAAAATATCCATCAAGACTGGAAAGATGAATTTAACTTCCCTGAACTTCTCTAGATATTAGAAAAAAGAATTTACCTTTAAGATAGTTTTATAATGCTATTATTGCTTTATTCCCACAAGTGATATGTGTTTTACTCTAAATTTTTGCTACTAAATAATAAAGTCTTATAAATTTATTTTATAAATTTATAAGTAACCTAGATTTAAGAGAATATCTATGTTAATTTGGTTAAGCTGTTGGGAATAGCTTTTTGTAAAGAAGGAAATTTAAACCCATAATGAAACTAAAAATAAATAAAAATAATCAATACTAAATTATTTCCTTTTCATATTTTCATATTTGGTTATAAATTTATATTATAGAGGTAAGAAACCTGGAATTTTATTGATATGGGGAACCACATTACATGAAATTCATTCTAGGATCAAACTTTTGCCAAACATACTCACATAGAGATACAGTTTTCATGGGTGAGTGGAGGAACTTGAACCCATTCACACACCCAAAGGAATTCCCACTATACTATACAAAGCATTATTTGGAATTTTTATAGAATATTCAAGGAAGGGAAGCTGCTGAAAAGCAAGGAAAGAGATGTCCTGAAACCTGGTTCCTCGTGCTGGCTTTACCACTAAGTAGCTCAGTCACTGTACATATACTTTCCTTTGGGCCTTTAGCTTTACAGAATTACAGACTCTCTGGATTGGAAGGAATTTCAAAGTACATTTAGTTAATCATGCATGGTTTGGAGGCTCCTAGCAATCCCAGTCACTTTCTACTGAATACTCTTCAGATTATCAATTTCCCTAAAATGCAATACCTACAACTGAAGACAATGCTCAGATTGGCATCTGATAAAGTCAGAGTATAGCATCACTATGGCCTCCCTTACCTATGTCAAGATTATTATTCAAGATCATATTAACCTTTCAAAAATAATATAAAGTTGATTAAATTGGATTTCTCCTACATTAAATTATTCATATCTTTTTTGAACAAGTGATTATTATCCAGCTATAATTCTTGTATCTTGAATATCTCATACTTTTAAAGAAGATATAAGGAGTTAGCCATGATGAACAAATTCAGAAGCATAAATTTTGATCATGAACAATATGTGAATTTGTTTTCCTGAAATATATTTGCAGTGAGGGTTTTTGTGGTTTCTCAATTGAGGGGCAGAGGGAGGAAGGGCAAATTATAAATTTATATAAATTATACTTATATTTATAATATAAAGAAAAATTGAAAATCAGGATAATTGCTCTTCCCCAAACCTTCAGCACCTCTCCTATTCTCTAAAAGTTTCCAAAGATTATTATAAGTGACTTAGAAATTGCATGTTATCATTCTTTTAGTCCTAGAGGATATAGTACATTTGGACCAAGTAATATGAAATTATGAAATCACTCATTACATCAGATCATACTATCTACCTATCTACTTATCTTAGGTTTCAGCTCTTTATTTTTTCTAACTTTCCACCCTAAATTTTATCAACATCCCTCCCATGATCCTTAGCACTCCCAATACCACCATCATGATCACCATCTTCCCAGAGAAAATAAACTCAAAATAAGAGCTAAATAATTCTGGTTTTCTTCCATTTTGTCAATTCACTGATGCTGGTCCCCTTCTTTTATTAAAGCTTTTTCTAAAACCAGTGTAGCTGGTTTTTTTTAAAGTCTTATTGGGGATGGGGGCAGAGTCAATATTTGTTATTATTTGTTCTTGCCTCTTCCTAAGTATAGAAATATTATTTTTAGGTTATGAAGAAATGATTCAGATGAACAAAAGTTGGGAGGAGGAAGAAGGATTTTACAAATCTCCAAATAATGAAAGCACCTTGTTACTATTATGTGATGTCTTTGTATCAGGGTCACTATTTCTTCTATTTTTGAGATCAGTATATTCCTAGAAAAATATCCCTTTTATTGATTCCTTCTTCTTTTTATTTTTTTATTGCTTCCTTCTTGAACTTCTCCCAATAAAGCAAATAGCAATTATTTATATATTTATTACATATCAGGCACTATGCTAGAAATTGCTGATTCAGACATAAGCATGAGATAGTCCTTGGTCTTATGAAGTTTACAATATATTAGGGAAAGGTATAGATAGTACATAAAGAGAAGAACTGGTCAAGGAAGGTAGTATTATTTTAGGCTTAACTTTCTTACTTTTTTGTGTCATGAGCCCCTTTTGCATTTTGATGATGCTTGTGTACCCCATTTCAAATTCATATTTTAAATGAGCAAAGTAAAATTCATAGGATTGAAAAGGAAAACAATTATACTGAACTACAGTTATACAAATGTTAGGGGAAAACAATGTTATGGTACATAAATTATGCATCACTAGTCTAGGAAGTGGCAGGTAATATGCATGAAGTTGCATCAAATTATTTCTAAGCAAAATGGTAGTGATGTTTGATTACTATTTCCAGAATAAGAGCAAGAGGTGGAATTGATTGGGGTGGGATACTTGTGTCCAGAGATAAGATAGAGATCAAGATATTCATTCTGAATAGTTCTGAAGACAGAATAGGACTAAAAGATAATCTGCATGAGCTAGATACAGTGTAATGAGATAGGTAAGTTTTCAATCACTTGTTCACCAATCAGCAGAACCCTGAAGTGAATGGATCTATTCTTTCAGGACAGAGAGAACATTCAAGGAAAGGTGGTACATGATCTCTAGAAATGTGAGTCTAGAAAATCACTTCATCCCTGTTTCTAGTGAGAAGAGTTAACAACAATGCAGAAGGCTTTGCCACAGTAGCAGTGAAAAGACAACCCTGATATAGAATTATTTTTTCCATTGTCCTTTTCAGTGGAATTTATTTTTTTTCCTTCTTAATCTTCTTTTCTTTCCTCCTTCTCTTTCTTTTTTCTTCTCTTCTTCCTCCTTTCCTTTCCCTTTCTTCTCCTTCCTCTTCTTTTTGACAAAAATCTATTTTTCCAATTCTAGAGTTATGAATCCTTTCCCACTTTTTAAAAATCTGCCTTCTTACACTAAGAACACTAGTTCTTATACATTGTTAACCATAGTAAGTACCATCTAGTATAAATTTCTATTCAATCTTCATATTCTTAATTTTTCCTTTATAATATGCACAACTTTAGACTTGTGGGAAGCCCTTTATATTATACTCATAGTACTTTGCTATATATAGAAAAGAACCAACTTGCTTTCTTATATTTCAAAAAATCTTTCCCTAATCCATCTTTAAACAGAATCGTCTAAGGAGTGACCAGTGGAAATGCTATACCTATAAGACTGTTCAGTTTCTCAGACTAAAAAAAAAAAGAGATTCCTTTTCGCTAATTGATTCTTCAGAATTCCTGTCTTCATATTATTTCAAGATCCTAAGATTTCCTGCTCATATTAAATTATCTTTCTTTATACTTATATTTGGCTTCCTATTGAAACCATTCATTTATTCAGTTTCCATAAAACCCCTAATAACTATTTTAGTATTTTTTATCTTTGGCTCTACCCCAAAACATAAATACTAGTTTGAAAACTAAACTTGAATTCTGGGCAAAACCTTCTTTTCCCTATACCCTTCCCCACTAATTACTAAGATGCAATTGCTGTGTCCATCAGTTTTATTTATGAAAGGTTAATTACTTTTCTCCCCATAAAAGGGATCAATTTTGACCAAATGGAAGACATGTGATAGATCTGAAATGATCCAAACTGCTTTGAATTTTGATACTAACTGAAAGAGACCATCAGGAGTTCAAGTCTCTAAATGTCTATTTTTTTAATGGATCAGTTTTTTTAAATTGATTTATACATGGATCCAAGATAGTGGATTATGGGCAGCCACCCAGCATAACTCTCACAATATTCTTCTCTAAACACTTTCAAAATAGCATCTCAAATCAAATTTTTGAGAAGCATAGCCAACAAAAGGTAAGAGTGAGACATATTCAGATTCTAAGAAAAGATGTCAGCAGGAGAAATCTCTGACACCAATGTAGAGACTTGTTCAGAGCTTACAAACTCTGGCAGCAGAGAAGCTACTGCAACATCAGTCCAGCTTTGGGAGCTCTCAGCCCAGAGACTTTATGGATAATGGACCAAATCAAAAAAGATATTACAGGCAACCCTTTACTCGTACTGACAACAAATGGTGCTGATTTTCAACTCTATTATCATACACAGTTCTGGATTGTAGTTCCAGGGCAGAAAGAAATGCCACTACTAAGTCAGAAAGTGACAGAGGCTTTGGGCACAATTACAAAGAAAAGAGACACAATGGTATTTATTATTGTGGGGACCAAGTGCTCTTTCTGAATTAAGGCCAAAGCATAAACCAGGAACACAATGACCGTACCTTTCCAAGGATCACATCACCAACTTGGAAGCACCAAAAACATGCAGAAAACCAAATTTATCTCTGAAAACAGTAGTACACAGAAGCCTGAAACTTGGAACAAAACTTCCCCACCCCAAAGTGTGCAGAGCCCCATGATAACAGAGTTAATATCAAGAAATACACTGGAAAATGAACAAACTACAACAAAAGAAAGAAAAATTTGATCATGGTGGCAGGTAAGACCAAGACATAAACTCAGAAGATGACAGCAATGTGAAAAGAGCTACCAAAAAAAGGTCTCAAAGAAAAAAACTGCTCATTGGACCCTTACACAACAAAAATCTTGGAGTAGTTGAAGAAAGATATAAGAGTAGTAGAGGGAAAATTAGGGAAAGAAATTAGAATGATGCAAGAAAATAATAAAAGATACTGAATAATAAATAATAAAGCATGCTAAAAATAGCACTTTAAAAAAAGAATTAGCAAAATGGCAAAAGAGGAACAAAAATCTACTGAAGAGAAAAAAGTCTTTAAAAAGCAGAATTTACCAAAAGAAAAAGGTGTTGTAAAAAGTCACCAAAGAAGAGAAGTCCTAAAAAGGTAGAATTGACCAAATGAAAAAAAGAGGTACAAAAACTCATTGAAGAAAAGTAATTCCTTAAACAAATAGAATTTGACAAAGGGAAACTAATGACTCCATAAAACATAAGTGATAGAACAAGGTTAAAAAAGGGAAATTGTGAAATATCCATTGAAATATCAAATGACCTAAGGAACAGACCAAGGAAAGTTAATTTAAGAATTATTGAACTAGCTGAAAGCCATGATCAAAGAAAAGGGCTAAACATCATGTTTTTAAAATGTTATAATGGAAAGCTATCCAGATATCTTATATTCAGAGGTAAAAAAAAAAAAACAGAATTTAAAGAATTCACCAAAAAAAATCAAATGAAATTTCAAAATAAATAATGCAAGAATTTTATAGCCAAATTTCATAGCTCTCAAGACAAGAATAAAATATCACAAGCATCCAGAAAAAACAATTAAAATATTGTGATTCCATAGTCAGGATAACAGAAGAATTAGTGACTTCTACATTAAAAATTGAAGGGTTGGGGTGGAGCAAAGGAACTATGATTATAATCAAGATTCAGATACCCAGCAAAATTGAATATAATCTTTATTTGGAGAAATGGACATTTAATGAAATAGATAACCAAAAGCAATGGGAGGAGCTGTGTTGGAATGATCTACAAAAAATAATAAAGTGGTGAGAAAGAGGGATGCATTGGGAGAAACAAGAAGGAAGAGGCAGAATAGGGAGAATCATCTTGCATACAAGAGATGTGCAAGGAAGAATTTTTACAATAAAGAGGGAAATGGAGGAGGCTCAGAATTGGTTCAAAGAGGGAAATAAATACATTTCTATGTATATAGATATTGATATTGATATTTGCACACAGATAGAATACACATACGCAATTACTTGTTTACATCCAATAGGAAATCAGGAGGTAAAGGGAGATAAGAGAAAGGTGGGATGGCAAAAGGAATGATGAAGTAAGGGAAGCAGTGGTTAAAAGCAAAATATAAAATTGTGGCAGGACAAGATGAGGGAGATGGAGAGAGACAGAGAGACAGAGAAAAAAAATATATATATATATATATATATATATAGAGAGAGAGAGAGAGAGAGAGATGGAGAATAAAATAATATAGAGGAAAATATGCTGTTCATCATCATCTTAATAAAAGATGAATAGATGAATAGAATGAGCTTACTCATAAAATGGAGGATGATAGTAAAATGGATTAGTTGGTTACAAGAGACATATTGAAACAGAAAGCCACACAAAGCTAAAGGGATAAAGCAAAATCTGAAAGTGTCCATTGATGTGAAAAAAAATTAGGCAGGGATACAAATGATGTCAAACAAAAAAAATATAGCAAATTAAAATGGATAATGAGGAAAATATGTTATGCTAATAGGTACCTTAGAAAATGAAGCAATGTTAGAAAAAAATTACAACTTTCTTTAAAAAATGCTTCATTTATCAAATAAATATTGAATGTAGAACTGAGTCAAATTTATTTTTCAAAGAAGAACCATTTTCTAAGATATATGTTCAAGATAAACAGGTTTTCAGAAGTTTTCAAAAGTAATCAAAGCTGTCTATAATTCTTTCAAAAATGTTGCAAATCTTTCTATTGGGCTTATATCCCAAAGAAATCATAAAGGAAGGAAAAGGCCCCACATGTGCAAGAATGTTTGTGGCAGCCCTTTTTGTAGTGGCTAGAAACTGGAAATTGAATAGATGCCCTTCAATTGGAGAATGGCTGAATAAATTATGGTATATGAATATTATGGAATATTATTGTTCTGTAAGAAATGACCAGCAAGATGATTTCAGAGAGGCCTGGAGAGACTTACATGAACTGATGCTGAGTGAAATGAGCAGAACCAGGAGATCATTATACACAGCAACAACAGTACTATATGACGATTAATTCTGATGGACATGGCTCTCTTCAACAATGAAATGTTTCAAACCACCTCCAATTGTTCACTAAAGAAAGCCATATACACCCAGAGAGAGGAATGCGAAATGTGGACCACAACATAACATTCTCATACTCCTTGATTGATGTTTGCTTACATTGTGTTTCCTTTATCTGATATATCGTTTGTGTAGATAAGATTTTTCTTGCACAACAATGATAAGTTTGGAAATATGTATACATATATTCGATTTGCCAATATTTTAACATAATTAACATGTAGTGGATATCCTGCCATCTAGGGGAGGGGTGGGGAGTTGGGGGGAAAAATTTGTAACGGAAAGCTATGTAAGGGTTATTGTTGAAGAATTACCCACACATATGTTATGCAAATAAAATTTAAAAAAAAATAAAAAAAATAAAAAATAAAAATAAATAAATAAATAAATAAACAAAAATGTTGCAAATCATTATTTAGATTAACTTAAAGCATTATTTAAATTTAAATTAGAGAAGTGAAAATTTTAAAAAATTTTGCAGTACCACTGCACAATGATGAGAACTGACAAATACTGGAAAGGATGAGGGGAAATTAAGTATAGTAATGTATTTCTGGTGCAGTAATGAACTAGTCCAATCATTCTGGATAATAATTTTGAACTATTTCCCCAAAGTTATAAAGTTGTGCATACCTTTTGTTTTAATAGCAACATTTCTAAGCCTATATCCCAAAGAAATCAAAGCAAAAAGAAAAGGTCCTTTATGTAAAAATATTTATAAGAGAAATGAAAGAGTCCTTATATTTAAAAACCTTATTTTATTGGAGGAAAACAATATGTCTACAGACAAGTGTGTGATATATGTAGATATAAATATAGATGTATAGTAAATCAGAATTGGTAACACCAGCTGAACCTGGAATTAAAATGAGAGGAATAGGTGATGAAGAAATGAAGTTTACATGTGCTTATTGCATCATATGCAAAGAAGCAATGGAGAAAGCGATGAAGTGTGCAAGGAATACAAATATAATAACTGTTAGACCAGATAGGCTGGAAAGTGAGATTATGTGAAAAAGATAATGTGTATTCAAATGAGGTAAGATGGAACCAGATTGTGAAGTAATTTGAAAAGAGGAGTCCTAGAGACAATAGAAAACTACTGAAGCTCCTTGAGGACAAAGTAATATAGTAATATCTGTGCATTAGTAATAGCATTTGGTCAATAAAGGCATGGCTAGATTTGGGCTTTAGGAATATCATTTTAGTATGTATGTGGAGAATGGATTAGAGAAAGGAGAAACAGGGCAGAAAAAAGAGCAAGTAATTTCAATAGTCCATGCAAACTGGCATAGAGACCTAAAATAGAAAGATGATAATTCTACATTCATGTGTCTCCAAGAATGGAAATTTATGCAAAAATTGGTCATACTCTTAACAGAAATATACAAATTGGAAAGGAGAAGTTTCAGTCAGATCCTGAGATAGAAATAATGAGTTGTTTTTATTTTATTTTAGCAATTTGTGTTGGTAGACATAAACGCATTAAATTCAAATAACATTGCATTTAAAAGAATCACAATGATTTTTATGAAAGTTGAAGATATAATTATGGTCATTTTATCATTTTTTTATCACTGATTCTTAGAATCTTTTGCTATTTTTTATGTTTTAGTCTAAGAAAGCTTAGATGGATGCCTGGAGAGTAGAGTAGAATACTAAAAAAAAAAAAAAAAAAGAACAGAATAGAGATAATGAGTTTTAGATGCATATTGGACGTCTGTTTGGGAAACCCAGATTGTCAGTTGATGATGTGAGACTAGAGCTCAGGAGTGTTACTATACCTGGCTATAGAAACCAAGGAGACATCTGTATTGGGAAGATTAAACTGAATTCACACTTCTACTAAAGTCTTCCTCAGATACTTCCTCATGATGAGGCAGACTCCTTTATTTCTTAAATATTATGCTAAGGTTCTATCAAGTTCTGACAGGTCCTAACTAAGTGGAAAAGCTTCTAGTAAAGGTCTGTTGATAGCTATACATTTCTTGTTTAAGGACTAATACAGATAGTTCAGAAAAACTTTTTAACAAGTAGGTCACAAGAAGTTGAATTTTTTAGCTAAAGAATTTCTGGAAGAACATCAACTCAGTGTAATGTTAGTTCTTTGTTGGGGGAAAGGATATCTACATTGTGCAAAAATGTTTGTGGCAGCCTTTTTTATAGTGGCAAGAAACTGGAAACTGAAAGGATGCCCATCAATTGAAGAATGGCTGAATAAATGATGGTATATGAATGTTATGGAATATTATTGTTCAGTAAGAAACGACCAGCAGGAGGATTTCAGAGAGGCCTGGAGAGACTTGCATGAACTGATGCTCAGTGAAATCAGCAGAACCAGGAGAACATTATACACAGCAACAAGACTATAGGATGATCAATTCTGATGGACATAGTTCTCTTCAACAATGATGTGATTCAAACCAGTTCAGCAATGAAGATAGTCATATATATCCAGAGAGAGGCCTAAGGGAACTGAGTGTGAACCACAACACAGCATTTTAACACTTTCTGTGAATATTTCCCTTCATTTTGTTTTCCTTCTTAGGTTGTTTTTTTTTTCTCTCTCTCTCTTTCTAGATCTGATGTTTCTTGTTCAGTAAGATAACTGTATAGATATGTATACATATATTGGATTTGTCATATAATTTAACATATTTAGCATGTATTAGATTACCTGTCATCTAAGGGTGGGGGTGGGGGAAGGAGGGGAAGAGCTTGGAACAAAAAAAAAGTTTTGCAAAGGTCAATGTAGAAAAAATCATATGTTTTGTAAATAAAAAGCTTTTAATAAAAAAAATCTACATTGACAAAATTATCTTTAAACATCAGAGCATGTTGTTGCTGTTATTGTTTTGTTTTGTTTTACTAACTCTTGTGACAACCGGTACCATCTCAGCTGTGTTAGATATTTTATTCACAGAAGAAAGGCCATTCTTATTACTCTGACCTACAAAGTTTCATTTCAGGAAATTCTCTTCATTCAGTTTTGTATTTCCCATTTAATAGGTCTGGTTAGAAATGAGTTCCTGTTAAACTCACATTTAGTATTTCATGCTTGAGGCTAAAAAACAACTGGGGGAAGGTATTGCTCTTCCTCTGATCTGAATTCCTCATGGCTCTCCTTATCAAAGAACCACAGACAGAATCAAGATTCAGATTTGAAAATTACATTTTCTGGTATGTGTCTATTTTTTAATCTCCCAAAATTTGTGGGGACTGACTCCAAACCCCACTTTGGCTTCCTTTTTAAATGCATATAGGTTTGTTAGGGTGCTAGAGCCTCGTTTTATCTAATATCATGTTCTGGTGGAACATAGACATGGTTTTCTAAAATACACACTCTGGTCAAATGCAGTCCCTAACGTCAGCATAATCCTCTGTGGTAAAGTAACAGCCTGGGCCTAATAATCTCCCCAGCCCTCCAACCTCTGGAAGACAACATCCAGCATGTTGCACATCTGATATTTTAAGCTCTACTTTTGTCTCTGCAGTATATTAAAACACTGGCAGATAGCAGGAACTGCAGGGAAATTCAGAGCAGGCAATCTGAATGAAACTTGAACTCAACTTTGATGTCACCTAGGTTTGGACAAGGTCCCCTTCCTGAGGCTTTTCATCTAGTGTACACTTTGAAAACACATATTGGTCACTGGACTTCTTGGCTTCGCATGACAATTTCTTGGGAAAGACTAAACATCTTCAAATTGAGATTGGAGATTGAAGATATGTGGCAAGAGCTTGGCTGTGGGCCTAGTCAAGCAAAATAAATTTAAATGTAACTATATTTTGTTCTTCTCAGTGGCTATGTTTTACATTGAGTCTGTCTCCATTCAGCCATTGATGGTTTGTTGGAAGACAAAAAAATTGTCAAAATTCAAGTCAATTCACCAACATTTATTGAGTATATAATATGTGCGAGGCAGTGGAGTAGTGGGGAGGGCACGAAGAACAGAGTAGAGTAAGAATTCCAAGAGGAGTTGTACCTTCAGGAGAAGAGGTAAGATATAAATAAATGCAGATGCTATACTGTAAAATATGATGACATAATTGGGATAGAATAATAATAACTGATATTTATATAACACCTTCAGATTGACAAAGCTTATTCTCTGTCTCATTTAACAATAATACCTAACATTTATGTAGAGAAAAGCATTGTAAATTTGTAAATCATTTGTAAAGCATTGTTCAAATGTGATTTCATTTCATCTTTATATAAATTTAGGATTTAAATACTATTATTATCCTCATTTTGCACATAAGGAAATTGAAACAGATTATTACTGCTAAGTGACTTATCCACAATGATATAACTACTTAGTGTTTGAGACTTCATGGCACTCAGGTCTACTTGGATGCAAATTGAGCACTCTTCCCACTTTAGTATCCCCAGCTCTCTCTTTCAGTGCTCTATCCATTATGATATTACCTGACTATGGTTGTAATTTTCACATGTGAAATTTGCATATGTGGCATTATGATCCCATTTTCTCATAAACCTTAGATTTCATTTATCTAAAGCTGACATTTTACTAATGTGAGTAAAAGAAAAAAAACTGGCAATATTGGCTAGTCAATTTCTAGTGAGCCTTGATAACCTGACTAAAGACTTGAAATGCCAGGCAAAAGAAAAATACTCTATATTCCAGAGAAGAGAAAGTGTTATAAACAATAGACACATTAGTTGTTTAATAGGTCTTTCTTGAATTGCATAGAACAATCCAAGGTATATTGGGAAAGATGACTCAGACAATGTGCAAAGGCTCTTTGCCTATCACATCATGCTATACTGTCCATATTTAATCATTTGAACATTAAAGTTCTTGGGTCATGGCCATTTTGATTAGTCAATCAGCAAGTATTTATTAAACACCTACTCTGGTTCAGGAACTGTGCTCCGGGTTTCTACAATATCACATTGGCTGCTGGAAGAGTTGGTTTTTTTTTTTTAATTTTTTTTTGTTTTTTTCCCCATGATGCACAATTCATATATATGTATGTATGTGTGTATATATATATATATATATATATATATATATACATATATATGTGTGTATACATATATAAATCATACTTGACATAGCACAATCAATCTAATCCAATCCAAAATAATATGCCTTTCTTAAAACTCTATTGTGTTCAATGAGGAATAGTCCTAAGAGCTAGGAATATAATGTACCAGTACTTAGCTTCAAGGCACTTAAATCTATGTAAAAGGATATGTGAACAGCTAAATATACACAGGTAATGAAAAATATCATATTAATTGTAGCAGTAATTAAAGGGATCAGGAAATGCTTTTCTTAAGAGCTGGTATACAAACTAGATCTTGAAGGAAGCTTAATCTGAGGGCAGCTAGGTGGCACAGACACAGGCTGGGCCTGAAATTGTAAATTTTCATTTTCCCAAGTTCAAATCCAGCCTCAGACACTTACTATCTATGTGACCCTGGAAAGACACAACCTCATTTTACTCAATTTCTTCATCCATAAAATGAGCCAGAGAAGGAAATGGCAAACCACTCCAGTATTTTTAACAAGAAAACTCCAAATGGGGTTACAAAGAATCAGATCCAACTAAAATGACTGAAAAAACAAAGGAATCCCTAGAAGTGGAAGAGAAAAAAATGTTCCATATGTGAGGGACAGTCTGTACAAAGAAGCCCAAATAATCAATCATGTCTCTAGAAATGAATAGTAAGAGAACAGCAGATAAGGCCAGTTTAGCTTAAACAAAGAGGTCATGAAGAAGGTTAATGTGACTGGAAACTTGGAAAGACAAAGTTGGCCCAGATTATGAAAGGCTTTAAAATTCCAAGGCAAGGCATTTTTAGAGTACCCTAGAAGTGATTGAAAGAGTATAAGGATTTTTGAACATGGGAGTGACCCAGATTTGTGCTTTAGGGATTTTTTCATTAGATAAACATGAAAGGGAAGAAGCTAGAAGCTGAAGATCCATAAAAATAGGTTGCAATTGTCCAGGAAAGTTGTGATGATGGCCTAAAGAAGGGTTGGCAGCACTTTAAGAGAACTGAAGAAGCAGATGAGAGTTGTTGAGTTTAGAATTAACAAGATGTGATAGATGATGAGATTGGAAGGAAGAGAAAGGCAGGAGCTGGGGATGACTTAATGAGGTGGTAAACCTGAATTATAGACAAACTTGTGGCCTTTTAACAGAAAAATGGAAGTGATGTACAGTGGTGGGTTTATGGAAAAACAATGTATTTATCTGCAATGTTTCCTCAATTTGTTAAATTGAATCTGATAGTTTAGCAGGTGATAACAAGAGATAAACTTATATAATTATTGATGGAGAAATTAAATAAAAGTTGATCATCTCACACACAAGGAAAAATCTGAGAAAAAAAATAACTAAGGCCAGACTTAAGCCTGGTTCTATAGTTGCTCAAATTGGATTCTTTGGCAAGTTGCTCCACTTTTCTAAATTAACTTCTGCATCTTAGGTGTTATTATTATTGCTTTGTGAATATCTTGGAGATAGGAAAGAATGTGTTAATTTAGTTTATTTTCATTCAATTAAACTAATATTTATTAAGTGCCTACAAGATGCCAGGTACTATTATGAAGTAAAGACAAAATTGTCCTCAAAGAGCTTACATTTTATTAGGGAAAACAGCATATAACAGACAAGTAAAAATAAATCTTTGGCAAAGTAATTTGGAAGGGAGTGATTCCTAAAGGGACCTTATATATGGAGCTGCATCTGATTTGAATCCATGAAGAAATCTGGGCTTCTGAAGTAGAAGTGATATGGGTGAGCATTCCAGGTATAAGAAACATCCTGTGCAAAAAGTCACGAGGGATACATAGAAAAAGAAGAGAGAACTCCTCGTGGGATTTATAGGCTAGTCAACTACTACTTTAGTATTAAAGAGCTTAGTGTTTTGCTTTCATGAATTCCCTAGGTCATTCCTTGGAAGCAGGTTAGCCCAATAACATTCACTTCTCAATGTCAAGCCATCAACAAGCATTTATATTCTACTATGTGCTTAGTCCTGTGTTAGGCGCTATGGATGAAAAGTCAAAAGTGATAAAGAGTTTGACCATGAGAAGCTTTTGAAATGTCAAATGAAGCATTTTCCATTGAATGGGTTAATGATTCCAAGATATTGGTGAAGTTTCCTATTCATCTAATCTCCTGTTACTTTTAGTACTTTCATGGAATACTTGCTGAACCTATGAAAAAAATCCAAAGTTGATTTTCCAAGATGCAAGAAATTAATTTAGAACACTACTGAATGAATATGCAGGCAATTGCTGGGTCTGGGGGAGACATTTATTATGTGAAGTACAAAGAGCATATGTTTCTTTTTCCTTTTCAGAGGGAGAGAAGAAGGGAAATTATTCCAATTAGAGCATGATTCTTTCTGTGTAAATTTCCAGTGGAATCAATTGCAATGCACACCTGCCATAGGAACAAGGCCATAGAGAAAGAGGCATGGTAGACTCATCAGACAAAAAAGTGGGAAGGGCCCCTTGGATCATCTTGCCTTTTCCCTGTAACATTTTAATCCAGTGGGAATTTAAACATGCTTTTCCATGCAAAGAAAGCAGACACTATATCCAGGGCATCACAAAAACTCAATGCCACTGAAAACATCCAATGGCAATCTGGTGTTTTTATAGGTTGAATTCATTTATAATTAATACATGTATCCAAGTCATCCACATATATATGAAGAATTTTTATGTTCGCTGATTACAATAATACTTAACATCTCAAAAGATAAGGAAAAATCTTCTTTTCTAATAACCTATAGTATAACTGAAAGGGTACTGGACTCTCAGACTTGGAGGATTTCAATAGCATCTTATCTTCTTGAATCATTTCTTTCTTAAACAAGTTAGAAATATGAGAATTTCTGAAATAACAGCATTCTAGTTATTTAATTGTGTGTCACAATATATCAAGGAAAACCATAACTTTGAAAGAGTCAATGAATTGGGTCAGAAAATAATAGTAAAACAAGAAAAGTGATATTAGCTCTATTCCTAAATGGGCGTACTTCATGGGATCATTGATTTAGAGATAGAAGGGAATACATTAGCCTTTGTATCCAACACTCTCATTTGAGAGATGAGGACACCTAGACACAGAATAGCTGAATGACTTAACTGGGCCCAAATAACTAGTAATCACCTGAAGTGGTAGTTGAGTCTATGACTTCCTGATTCCAATGTCTATGCTCTATCCATTATTCTATTGTACAACTGCCTCATCTCTTTCCAGGAAGCATATCCTGGGACTAAATTATTCCAAAATTCACAGGACTGATAGCTCTATATTTGGACAAATTCTCAATAGGTACTTTGGGATAACACACTGACTGTGGAGTTCAGAGAAGAATCAAAACTGCATGTACTCTATTATTTCCTTTCTTGCCATCATGTATGTGATATGTAACCTCCATCATTTCTGGTGGCCACCATCACTTTATAGCTGTTGGCATAAATTGTCTTAGACACTATTCTTTCCTCTGTATGGTTGTGAAATATCCTGACATTCAACACCAACAATAACAGCAACATAATAGTGTCACCAAGAACAACATTTCAATGTATTCTCTATTACCAACTGACTCATGTTGAGCATAGAAAAGATAAAGGGTATCCTAGAAATCTTAATGCAGATTTAAAATGGTATAATAACCCCTAAGGTCCAATTGATCTCTTTGACATTAAAAACTTTATTATATCTATTAAAAAAGTTCTGAGTTAAATCATCTTCTCTGAGATGTCTCATTTAGTAATATTTCTAAACACTTAGGGAGAAGCCAAACATTTTGTCTAACTTCACATTTGTATCTTTCTCTAGTTAATCTCTGGCCTTGTTGTGATTGAGGCAAAATTTAGTTTCCTTGAACTGTTTGGGTCAGGAAATTGAAAATTATGTATAATGTCTGTGGATAGGCAGGTATAAGAAGGGAAAGAAGGGGGAAGAGCTGCCTTTTTCTGGATCCTTCACATAGCCAGTTTTACTCTGAAAAGTTTCTAAAGTCAACAATTTCATTAATGTGTTGTCTTTGTGTGCTCCAACTCCTTCATCCTTTTGTTCCTCAAAGCTGTGCTGAAATTCCAAGCTTGATCTAACTTCTTGACTCTAAACCCTCAGAATCTCAATTTTGTTGATAGTTTATTACTTTAAAAAAAATCCCTCAGAGTGTAACTCAGACTTTCATGCAAGAATTTTGGGTGAATTAAGGAAATCCTTGTTTATCTCTTCCTCTCTTATTGGCTGTGCTCCTTTGAACTTTTCCATCAAGTCTCTAGGAATTGCATTCTATGAACCCTATCATTCTATAAATCACAGCAGCCTTGGTACTCACAGTGCCCTCTGCCCTGGAAACTATTTGATTAGAAGACAGATAAAAGAGCTCTTCCTCAAATCTCCATTTCGTAGACAGTGTCCAATCCTTCCATCTTTCCCATTACCATTTAACTGTACTCCTTCCTCTTCCTCACTTTCTCCCATCATACTGTTCTCCTTCTTATGTTGGAAGTCATGCTTACAAGCTCCATTTAGATGTTGCCTTTCCCTATTAGATTTAAAACTCCTTGAGTGAAGGCAGGGGATTATTTCTGTTTATCCCCAGAGTTTGGTATAGTTCCTGGAACTTAAAAGTTTCACTTAGTTTTTATACTTTGGTTTGATTGTTTGATTCATTTTCCAAAAGTTCTCACCTGACAAAGAACTATCAATTTAAATAGATCATGTAATCAATGTACCTCCACTATTACACATCAGTCAATACGTCCTTATTGTGTCTTTATTCTTAATCATTATGCTAGGATGAGAGATTAAAAAAAAGAAAACTCAAACACAGATCTCTTCAAGAAGCTTACAAACTAATGGTTGAAGAGACTATGTATAGTAAGAGGAATACATGAGATATGTACAGAGTCTTAGGCCATCTATTCGATTCATAAATAGAGACTGTATAGGAAAGAAGGATAAAGTCAGTTGTTCAGTCTATAGTTGGCAATATAAAAAAAAAATAAGGGAATCAAAAGCAATTTCTTACAGGCACAATGAGTTCAGCCTTTAAAGAATTTAGGTATTCTCAAAAGTGGAGGTGAAAAAGAAGAACGTTCCAAATGTAGACTACAATCTGTAGAAAGACACAAAGATGGGAAATGGAATATCATTTAGAAGGATCAGTTGTAAGTAAACTGCTTGCCTGGAACATAAGCTATTTGAAAAGAATGATGTGTGATCAGTCTGGAAAGCTAGGATGGAGACAGATTATGCCCACATAGAATGCCTAATCCTCTGTGGCTTGATTGACACACTCAGGCTTTTCAGTTATATTGCTCAGCACCCCAGGTTCAAAGACTGGATTCAACTGTCCAGGACAACATAATGTTATATACCTGGTATGTTAGACGTACTCCATTATCTCACTTTGGCGGTCTGAAACAGGTAATATCTTTATAAAACTCACAGAATCCCTTTCAAACAACTTCAAAACAAAATTCATTCATTCATTCATTAATTCATTCACAAATAGTTAAGAGTATTATGGTGGACCCCCACAGATCCCTTTATGAAAGCTGGTCCTGGTGGAATGCTTGGGGAGGAGGAAAAATATACAGTGATCAAGGGGCTTCAAACTATCTTTTGTAAAGTGCCAGGAGAACTTATTTTTGATGGATAGGAATGGGTGAGGAAGCAGGAGGAGGCAGGCATTGAATTTCCTCTCTGTGGAGCTTTGAAAGCCTTCAGAGCAAATAGCCCATTATTATCTACTTGAGAGTTTTAGCTGAAATCATGTAGTAATCAGCTCACACTAATTAACAGTCTAAGGACTCCTAGAAGAGCCATTAAATCATTGAGTTTCTACTTTTGTCTATTGCCCCTGCATGTTTTTTTTATTTTTAATCTGAATTAGTTGCTCTAATTAATCTGCTTTTAATGTGTGTAAAACAAGCTATCAGAATTTTTTTAAAGCTTTTTATTTGTATAACATATGTATGGGTAGTTCCCCAGCATTGATCTTTATAAAGCTTTCCATTACAAATTTTACCCCCAGTCCCCTCCCCTCCCCTGGATGGCAGGAAGTCCACTACATGTTAATAATGTTGAAATGCTTGAGAAGTTATGCAAGAAAAATCCTATCTACAAGAAAAAAAAAAAGAATCAGAGAAAGGCAACACAATGCAAGCAAATGTCAATAGAGATCGTGAAAATGTTGCGTTGTGGTCCATATTTCATATCCCTCTCTCTGGGTGTATATGGTTTTCTTCAGTGAACAATTGGAACTGGTTTGAGACAATTCTTTGTTGCAGAGAGCCATGTCCATCAGAATTGATCATCATGTAATATGATTGTTGCTGTGTATGATGATCTCCTGGTTCTGCTCGTTTCACTCAGCATCAGTTCATGCAAGTCCCTCCAGGCCTCTCTGAAATCGTCCTGCTGGTCGTTTCTTACAGAGCAATAATATTCCATAACATTCATATACCATAATTTATTCAGCCACTATCCAATTGATGGGCATCCCTTCAGTTTCCAGTTTCTAGCCACCACAAAAAGGGCCGCCACAAACATTCTTGCACATGTGGGGCCCTTTCCCTCCTCTAAGATCTCTTTGGGATATAGGCCCAGTAGAAACACTGCTGGGTCAAAGGGTATGCACAGATTGATAACTTTTTGAGCATAGCTCCAAATTGCTCTCCAGAATGGTTGGATCCGTTCACAGTTCCACCAACAATGTATTAGTGTCCCAGTTTTCCCACATCCCCTCCAACATTCATTGTTATCTTTTCCTGTCATTTTAGCCAATCTGACAGGTGTGTAGTGGTACCTCAGAGTTGTCTTAATTTGCATTTATCTGATCAATAGTAATTTGGAGCAACTTTTCATATGACTAGAGATGTTTTTAATTTCATCATCTGAAAATTGTCTGTTCATATCCCTTGACCACTTATCTATTGAAGAGTGGCTTGAATTCTTATATATATGAGACAATTCTCTATATATTTTAGAAATGAGGCCTTTATCAGAACCATTAAATGTAAAGATGATTTCCCAATTTGATGCTTCCCTCCTAATCTTGTCTGCATTTGTTTTGTTTGTACAGAAACTTTTTAACTTAATATAATCAAAATTATCCATCTGGTGTTCAATTAGGAGTTCCAGGTCTTCTTTGGACATAAATTTATTCCATCTCCACAGGTCTGAGAGATAAACTATATTACGTTCCTCTAACTTGCTTACAAAGTCCCTCTTTATATCTAGATCATGAACCCATTTAGATCTTATCTTGGTATGTGGTGTTAGGTATGGGTCAAGCCCTAATTTCTTCCACACTAGTTTCCAATTTTCCCAGCAGTTTTTGCCAAATAGTGAGTATTTATCCCAAAAGCTGGGGTCTTTGGGTTTATCGAATACTAGATTGTTAAGGTTAATGCCTAGGTTGTCCTCATATCCTATCCTGTGCCACTGATCGACTGCTCTATTTCTTAGCCAGTACCAAACGGTTTTGATGACCGCTGCTTTATAATATAGTTTTAGATCTGGTACAGCAAGGCCACCTTTATCTGCCTTTTTTTTCATTAATCCCCTTGAAATCCTTGACCTTTTGTTCTTCCAGAATTTTTGAGAAAAAAAAAATTACAATGACTGGACCTCCCCAAACTCCCTATTTGGCTCTTGATTAATACTTTTTCCTATGTTTTCTAAAGTGAGAATGATTGAGGGAGAAGAAGACAGCAAACCTATAATAGGAGATTGTAGAGAGGGAGGGTTATGGAATGGATCACTTTCTAGGTAAAAAAAGGTCTTCACAAAATGTTCTGTGAATAATAAAGGCAAAAGGCATCAGGTGGAAAACCACCAGAAGGAAAGAACAGTTCTAAAATTAGATAGAGGAGTATGACTCTTCATAATTTTAACTGACTATTAGGGATCATCTAAGAGTAAAATCACCACCTCATGTTTGATTTTGGGAAAGCAAAATAAACTAGGAAGGAATGCTGCCACATAAAAAAATGGAAGTATCCACTTCTGAGTGATGGTAGCTACATTTATTAAGAGTTTATTGTGTGCCAGATAATGTGCTAAGTGCTAGGGATTAAAACAAAGGTATAAACATTGCCCTCTGTGATCATTGTATACATTAACAGCAAAATTTATGATAATAAACTTTGATAGAGTTTGCTCTTCTCAGTAATACAGTGATCCAAGATAATTCCAATAGACTTGGGAAGGAAAATGCCATCCATATCCAGAGAGAAAACTTTATAGATTGAATGTGGATCAAAGCATACCATTTTCCCTTTTGTTTGTTTGCTTCTTTCTTGTAGTTTTACCTGTTGTTTTGATTCTGCTTTTACAACATGACTAATGTGGAAATATGTTTAAAATAATTGTACATATATAACTTGTCAGAGGTTTTGCTGTCTTAGTGGGGGAGAGGGAAGGAAGAGAGAAAGAAAAAATGAAACTCAAAATCTTACAAAAGTGAATCTTACAAAAATGAATCAATATGTCATTGAAAAACAAAATAGTATACATGAAAAAATTGCAGATAATATGCCAATAAGTCTGACAAATACAATGCAGACCACAATAGAAAGACATTGCCTTTTAAAGAAAAATTTGCCAATGGATTTTGTTCAAGAAAATCTTAAAAGCATCATCTCTATTTTCTAATATATCTCTTCTCTTTATATTAAAGCAGAGGAAGACATTTCAAAAGAAGAAGCTCACATTCTAATGGGAGAGGTTTTTCAGAATGCACACATACAATATATTTAAAGTGGAATCATAGGTAATCTCAAAAGGAAGGCATTAACAGTAAAATGGATCAGGAATGTCCCTTTGAAAACTGGATTTGAGACACATCTTAAAAGAGTGCAGCAAATTGAAGAAGTGGAAATGAAGAAGGAGAACATTGTAGAAGATGGGAGAAATTGGCTTTTGGACTCAATTGGATGGAGGAGGGTCATACTCAGAAGACAGAAAGTAAACTACTGTAGCTGGATCATAGAATAAGTGGTGCTCAGTAAAATGTAAAGCTGGAAAGAGGCCAAATTTTAAAGAATTTTAAATGTCACAATGATTTTATATTTGGAAATACAGGTTAGAAGGAACTAGTTCGGTTAACTTGGGGGGAGCACAAAAAGGAGTACGTACATGACAAGAAAGCCACTTTGTCAGTTGAGTAGAGGATGGTTTGCAGTGGGCAAAGACTAGGGTCAGAAAGGCTATCCAAAAGGGACAGCCAAGTTTTTAAGGATTTTAAATGTCCCAATAATTTTATATTTGGAAATGCAGGTTAGAAGGACCTAGTTCAGTTAATTTGGAGGGGGCAAAAGAGAGGCACATACACAACAAGAAAGCTACTTTGTCAGTTGAGTAGAGGAGAGTTTGCAGTGGACAAAGACTAAGGTCAGAAAGGCCATCCACACTAAGGAAGTGACTGTGTGAGCAGAGATAAGGGAACATAAACAAGAGATTCTGTGGGAGTGGAGGTAACAAGAAATGATAGATTGCATATGTGAGATTAAGGAGTATAAAATGCCTCCAAGGTTCTGAGCCTGGAATACTAGCAGATGATAATGCCCTGGTCAGGAATAATAATGTTTCAGTAATCAAAAGAAGGGAGAACTGGGGGAAATCATTAGTTGTGTTATGGACATAAGGAGTTAGAGACATCTACAATAAAACTAGTTCAAGATGACCAATAAGTGGATGATGTTCAAATGTTTATAAGCAAGAATGTGATTGGATATATAGAACTGAAAATCATGTACAAAGAGATGATAACAAATAAGAGAGGTAATGAGATGGCTCAAATGAAATACTAAAGAGAAGAATGTTTGTGATAGAGCCTTGAGGAATATTCATGTTTCGTTGGCATGATATTAATCAGTAAAGGAGATTGAGAAGTTGAAGAGTTAAAAGGGGCAACAAGATAGAGCAATGCTAGGAAAAAACCCAAGAGAAGAGAATTTCCATGTGGATAAGGTGATCAATAGTGTCAGGAACTATAGGGAGATCAAGAAGGATGAACTCTAGAAGGAAGACATTACATAAGTTAATTAAGAAGTCATTTGTAAATTTTAATAGGTCAATTTCATTGACAATAAGAGTAGAAACCAGATTTGGAAAGGGGAAAAGTCAGAAGTGAGTGAGAGCAAGTAGAGACAACCATTGTAGATGGAAGACAGAGGAGAAACATAGGTTGATATCTAGCAGGGATCATAGTATTAAGAATTAGTTTGTTTTTGTTTTATTTTGTTTTGCTGTTTTTAAAAGGGATACTTGAATATGTTTGTATTGAGCAAAAAAAGGAGCCAATAGCTGAAGAGAATAAGAAAAGAAAAAGAGAGAGAGAGAGAGAGAGAGAGAGAGAGAAAAGAGAAGAAGAAGAAGGAAGAAGAAGAGAGAAAAGAGAGAAAGGAAGAGAGAAAGGGAAAGTGTGAAAGAGACAAAGAACGGGGGTGGGAGAGAAGATAGTGGGATAAGTTTGCTGGAGAAATCAACAAGGCTAGAATTGATTATGCATGTAAAAAGTTTGGACTTTTTCATACAAAGGACCAACCATCTCTTTAAGTGAGGCAGGAATGAAGGAGTTACTGAAGCGTGATGTCTGAGTAAAGTGAGATGAGAAGAGAAAGAAAGCTAACTGCTCTCAGTATTTTTTTTCACTGAGATATGTAGTCAGCTCCTTAGCAGAGATGAGGGGATGATAAAATGATCTAGGAGGATTGTGGACACAGAAAAATATTTGGAACAGCTGCCGTGGAAACTGGGGTTGGAAACTGAGTTGAAGACTAAATGTAGAACGTGAATCCAAGTCTTCCTTTTGACAAGCTATGCACTCTCACTGGTTGTGTCAATATTTTATTTTTAAATTGTTTTTAATTGTGAAGACTCTATTAAAGTTTGATCAGTTCTTCCCTTATGAACCTGTCCCTCTTCTCACCTTATTGGTTCCCATTTACTCACCTACTATTCAAGCATCCTGTAAAATATTCAGAGCCTGGGCAATCTTAAAGGGATGAGAAGACTAATGGGATAGTCACACCTGCTCCCTCCTTCTCCAGAGTTCAGTCTCATTAAAGAAAGGCTCTACCAAAATAATATAGGGAACCATTTTGATCTAATAATTCAGAGCATTTATATTGTCTCCATTTATGCTATACTATTTAAGCATAGAAGAATTACCTAATTTTCAATGTAAATTATTATGTTTCTCCAGCATTAGGGATTCATGGTTTTTATGTTCACAGAGAAAGTTTGAGTATAAAGAAGAGATCACAGAAAGAAAAAAAATGAATGGATATAATGAAAAGATCTCTTTCTAGCTAACTTCCTCTCTTCTCTCTCAATGGATGTGAGGGCCTCCCAAGGACATAGATTTTGAGCCAAAACAGATCTCAGAGATTATCTAGCCAGACTTCCTCATTCTGTACAAGCTTGTATAAATCACTTTTACTCTCTGGAATTCCTCTGTTTCTCCCACTGTAAAATGAAGAAATTAGCTAGATGTTCTCTAAGGCCCTTTCCAGCTCTGGAAACTTTAGAACTTATGGTATTACATTGCACTGTTTCTAAGATCAGACCACCTTGCAGGTATCAATACCAAAGTCTTCCATTATTATGGAATAGTATAGAACTTTAGAACTTATGGCATTACATTGCACTGTTTCTAAGATCAGACCACCTTGCAGGTATCAATACCAAAGTCTTCCATTATTTCTTATTTCATATTATATTATATGCAGAAAAAAGTTTACACAAAGGTCATTACTCCACTCACCTTGAGCTTTTCATTAAACATGTCAAAAATCATTTAGATATCTCTAGGAATAGTGTCAAAGCTTATTATTTCACTAACAGGTCAAGGGGAAATCATCATAGTGACCAAGATAGAAACTGACCATGATTATTCCCAAGAATGATCAGGCCACCATGAGGAAAACAGCAAGGCCACCAACCACAAGGAGGCCCTGAAGGCTGAGATTCATGGAAATATTTCCCCATCCCTCAGCAGTATTTTAACAGGGTGTGCCAGGGTCAGCCAGACCTTGCAATGTATGATAAAAAAAATGCATGGTAAGAAAAGAAGTGTTGCCTGGAACTGTCATCAAAGGGAAAGGAGCTCTGGGAATGAAGTTTGTGTGAAAAGGAAGGAGAAAGATAGCAGCCCAAGGCACACCCAGTGTTCTTGCCAGGTGGAAAATCTTCATAGCCTGAAATGTATAGTTGGCGGTTTTTAAAAATATATTTTAAGGAAGATATTTTAGGGAGCCAACAATATATAAAGATGGCAGATTTAGAATGGCATTCTTGAAAGAAGCATATCTCCTGTTGAGCACTTTATACCCAAGCCCTTTCTTTTTCAAAATGACAGCATTTCTTTAGTGGTGGGTTAGCAGCATATGCACAGGAGAAAAGGGCAAAATGGAGGCAGGGATGGAAGAAAGGAAGAAAAGAGATTGGAGAGGGAGAAAGGATGAGATGAGGCAGAATGCGATCTAGTTTCTAGAAAGTTTGCATCAGTCAGAAACAATTGGCTGCAGTACCTCTGATGAGTACTGGCTGGATGACCCAAAGCAGGACACAACCTCTCAATACAGGTAATTGTTATACTATAAACAAGAGCCTATCTGCAGTGAGGAAAGGAGTTTCTCATGGGAGATTCCTATACCAGTGAAATCACAGGTCCAAACACATGCACATTAAAATATATACAGCAAGATGGCACACTGGTAGATGGAGCACTGGTCCTGAAGTCAGGAGGACCTAACTTCAAATCTGGTCTCAGACACTTAATACTTACTACTCTTGTCACCTTGGGCAAGTCACTTAACCCCAACTGCCTTACACAAACTAAAAACAATTTACAAGTTCTGGGCTCTTTATAATATAACCAGTAACTGGAATTGGGGTTTTCACTACAATTTATTGAGCAAAAGGGTGATATGTGCAGAAGTGTGCTTTAAAAAAAATCATCTTGGCATTTTAGTGGAGAATGGAGTAGAGTTTAGGAGAGATCTGAGTCACAGAAAATAGTTATAAAGCTATTTCAACAATCTAAATAATGACAGTGTGTACAATAAATATGGTTGTGTGAGCCAAAAAGATTGGACATATATGAAAATTGCTATAAAGTTTAAAATGTCAAGATTTCACAATAAAGACAAATGATGAACCCAGTGCAACACTAAAACTACTACCCTAAAATCTACTATGCTAAAAGATAATATAGGAGAGGAGGCAGGAATTTCAGTCAGACCAAGTACATTATAAGCTCGGTCCACATGGAGAATGCATTTTATGGATCTGGAGTAAAAAAAAAAAAAAAAAAAAAAAAAAAAAAAAAAAAAAAAAAAAAAGAA
>JAJPUD010003739.1:91710-104452 GCA_023553655.1 Myrmecobius fasciatus
TTATTCTATATGCTGTAACTATATCTTTCTTGTCCCAAGACAAGTGTCATTTGAATGCCACTAAATTTAATAAGAAATCAATTAATATAATAACCATCAAACTTAATAAGCACCACTAAATATTCTGTATTAGACTGTATCTGGGGATACAGAAATGATATTGAAACAGTATCATCTGCCTTCAAGGAGCTCACATTATTCATGGGTTTCCCTTCTCACTCCAACATTCAAAGGTCTCCACTTTTTTTTTGCATTCCTAGAGCATTTACTACCTGAACCACTGATTTCCACTAGAAATTATTTACTATTTACATGAATAGTTAATTAAAAATCAATTAATCAATCAGCTATTATTTATAAATTAATGAAGGATATGTGTGTATAAATGGTGAGATCCTGAAGAGCACAAAAGGATTCTAAGTGGCATTTGGGGTCTATATTTTTTCCATTTCTGCAGTGTGTACTTGGAAAATAAACAAATATATATATATATGTATATATATATATATATATACATATATATATATATTTTAATGTATAGGAAGCCTTTAACTAATTCATCAACAAATACAGTTGGGAAATAAGAGAGTAACACCAAGAGAGTAATCATCACCATGGGAATTTAAATGTCACAGTATAAAGTAAATTTGCATGGAATATTAAAGATTGTCATTTTTAATGAGAAAAATATGGTAATATTAAATAGGTATTGAACTTTCCAAAGTCCTTCATTACAAGATTTATAAGTTGATGAAGGAGCCCTCCCCATGAAAAAGCAGGAGCCCCATCCTAGGAGAAGCTTAAAGTCAAATGGACAAGAAACTTAGAATGTCTTTCACTACTACAGTAACAATCTTTTCCCTAAAAGGAAATAGATTGGGTTTATCTATCCTGGCATTTCCATTAGCATCTTGTGATTCCAATGTCTTTTTTTTATTATATTCACTTCTAATTTCCACAAATGTCATGTTTCATTGTCTGCAAAGCCAAGACCTTAAATAGCAAAATCAAAGCAAGATGTGGAAAGAACAAGCTGTTCAGACTTTCCCTTTTCCAGACAGCATAGCTCCTTGAAATTGATTATGACAGCTAAGTAATGCAACAAAAGGTGTATCCCTCTCAACATGTGCTATGTGTACCAAGATGTAATACTCATGTGTCATCTTTAGCTTCCACTGGCCTGGAAATTTGACTATGTCCAAGAACTAAAGTGTTTACCAGACATACTAGAGGTTTTTTCATCACTTAAAGCGTTTCAAGAATTCATTCACCAGTGCTCATAATAGCTCCTTTGAGTTTTGTAAATGAAATGTTTCCTCATCAGTACTTGTTTCTCTACCTTTCCTCAGATTTTTAGTGGTGGTACTAAACAAGGAAAAAGTCTCAAGTAAACACTGAGCTGAAAATAAGAGATATTAGAGTTTGAGAGTGGTTTATTTCTCCCTCACTCACAAACACCAGTATTTGCCTTTCAAAGTAAATGAGGCATTTAAGGAATGCAAGGTCACACTAATAGGCAAGTAAGTGATTAATATATCAATTTAGATAGGAGATAATTAACCCAATACTGTTTTAAAGAAACATACAGAATGAAGAAGTAAAAAAATACATATATTAGCATATCTCAGTTCAGTAAGACTAGTAAACTCCTAAGATCATAGGCTGTTGAGCTAAAAAGGAATTTTAGACATCCTTTTTTTCCTGAGGTCCTTAACCTGGGCTAAAGGAATTAGTTTGAAGATATGTTTCAATAGCTGTATTTCAATGTAATTGTTCTCCTTGTTAATTCTATGATTTTAAATTTTAAGAATTGAAAAACATTCATCCCAAAAGGTGTCTCTAGGCTTCACCAGATTGTCAGAGGGCTACAAGATTCAAAACAAATTTAGTCCCCCTTGCTTTCAATCAAACACCTGGTGTCACAGATGAACATTTCAAGAAGATCTTGGAAGATCTAATGGGCTTGCCTAAGGTCCTTTAGTTAGAAAGGAGAATAGGTAGAATTTATATCCACGACGTAGCCAAGGAATAAAAGCACCTGGGAAAAGAACACTAGATGATTTCTGATACTTTCTATAATGTAGACATTTGGGGACAAGACTAATACATTGGATAAAAAAAATAAAATTATGTGACATTTTGCAATACATAGATGTGATTTTGACTACATCATATAATAAAAATGAAAACAACATTTGGCATCAGAAAATATATTTATCCCTGTTCTACTATGTAAGTGTATAATTTTAGACAAGTAGGTATAAATTTCTTCAGACAAGTTTTGTTCCATCTAGACTTTATAATGGAAAAAAAATAGAAGGAAGACATATATAATCTGTGGAAACCCTCAACTTGAAAAAAATTTTCAAAGGATTTGTAGAAAAGCAAGCTAGCACCCTCTAGTTAATTAGGAGGATGCTAGGCCAAGAGAGTTGGAAAATTTTCAATTAAAAAAATGGTTTATAAGATAAATGAAAAGGAAAGGAAAACTAATATTGGTATAAAGAAGATTATGTAGATGCACAAGGAAGTCATTAATCAACCTTGATTTTTAAAAGATAGATAGAAAAAATGGAAGCAAGGCCAGGTAACAGTGGATGCATATAAAAGTAATTTACAATGTTGTAAAAATATTATAAAGAATGCTGAAATCCATAATGAGCTAAAGCTGGTGAAGAAAGCAAAGTAATCTGGGTTTTTTTAACTATATGAAGAGATGAGCACACAGAAAGAAGAGAAACATTGCTCAGTTGTAAGAGATGAATGGAACAATAACTAATAATAAAGAGTTTGTTTGCTTTATGCCCATTTTGCTAGCATTTTCTTTTCCAGCCTTTCTCAAGCCATCAGCATTAGAAATAATAGAATGAAAATGGCTAAAAGTAATTTTGCATTTATCGTAAATATAAAATCCTTGGTTTTCCTTAATGATCTCATCACCTTATCCCAAATGATCTGTGTGCTTGAGTGCTAAAATAATGTGTGTACATAATTGCTGAGACAATGTCTATCCCGTTTTAAAGACAAAAAACAGAGAAGAGATAGCTGAAAACTGGAAAATGGTAATTGTTCTAAATCATAAAAAAAAAGTTTAAAAAATGGAATTTTCAAACTATTTATGAGCTTTACTTCAATTTCTGGGGAAAATCTAGTGTGTATTTAATACAGGATAACTGTGATATATGATGTTGTGACTCCATTTTTTACTATTTTTTTCATTATTTTCCTTGATATTGTTAATTTTGTTTGTACAAATGAATTCTATTAACTTTTCTGCATTTGTGACGTATGCCTTTGGTAGTTCTCTATTTTATTTCTTATCTGATTGAAGGAATAGGGTAAAAAATCTTTCCCTATATTTTTAAAATAGTTTGTATATTTAGGAGTAATTACCTTTTTTCCCCTTTCTGGATTCACTTATTATTTGTTCAAATTTTTGTGAAATTGCATTGTTGACTATTTCTTATATTTTCAATCAGAAAATCTTATAGTTTTGTAAATATTTAATAATTTCTTAAAATTTTAAGAAACATAATGAAGCAAAAATAGTCTTTAAATACATATTTTTTATTTGTTATGTATTATCTTTTTAAAAATAATTTTTGATCTTGGTAATTGGGTTTTCCTCTTTCTTTTTAAAATCAAGTTCTTTAGAATTATATGTATTGAACTTCTGATGCCACAATGACAAAGTGAAGAAGGAACTTTATGAAACCCTCCCAATTTCCACTATAAACAAGTAAAACTTCATCAGACTTTATCTGAGGGAATGGAAGCAGCTTTCCAGACTGTCAGAAAAGGTCTGCTTCATTAGGGTAGGAGGGGAGCAAGATCCAAGAGCAGAAGAATCAGCAGCCTGCCTCTTAGCAGGGGACCTGAAAGATTCTATATCTAGAGAAATAAACCATCAAGGTTCCCATTTTCTTGCAAACTAGCACATCTCTAGGCAAGTGAGCTGTCTGTGTAGCTCCACACCCAGTACATGCCACCAGGAAGACCTTGAACCTATTGCTGAAAAGTAGTAAAATCTTAGTCTGGGGCCAACCAACAGTGAGACCCCATTGCTGCGACCTACTAATTAAGAGATTTTGTTTCAATAGGAATCTACTAGTTTGGCCCCTAAGCAACAAGATCCCTCCTTCAGGGCTAGTCACCAAAAAGATTATGTTACAATAATAACCCAGCTATATTTAGGGAAGCCTTTTCTCCAGTGAAAGCAAGGCACTAAGCCCTGAAGGTCAGTGAAAAGGAGCAATAAGGCCCAGAGTTCTAGCACAGAAAGCTTCAGACAGAGAAAGACTACAGCCCAGCTCTTAAATAAGAACACCAAATCACAAAAAAAGAAAGAAAAAATAAGCAAAAACAAAAAGCCTAGCTATAGAAAGTTAATAAGGTAAAAGGGAGGATCAAACCATAAAGTTAGAAAAAAGACAAGTTCCAAAGTGGCTAAATATGAAGCCTCAAAGAAAACTCTAATTTGGTCTCAAGCCTAAAAATAATTTCTAGAAAAGCTTAAAAAGTATTTTAAAAAGCAAATCGGAGAAGTAGAAGAAAAATTGGGAAAGGAAATGAATAATGAAAGAGAATCATGAAAAAAAGAATCAAAGCATGTGAAAAAATATTAAAAAATACTGAGAAAAAATAACTCCCTAAGATAGAATTGGCCAAATAGAAAAAGCATGAAAGATCACTGAAAAAAAATCCTTAAAAATTAGAATTGTACAACTAGAAATTAATGAGTCTATAGGATATCAAGATACAACAAAAAAAAGTAGAAAATATGAAATGTCTCACTGTAAAAACAAATCTAGAAATTAGATCTAGGAGAGGCAATATAAGAATTCTTGAACTACCTGAAAGCCATGATTAAAAAAAAGGAAAAAAAAAAAGAAAGAGTTTGTACTGTACCTTTCAAGAAATCAAAGAATACTGCCCTGATATATTAGAACCACATTAAAAAAAGAAATTGAAAGAATCCATTGATCACCAACTTAAAGATTACCCAAAAAGAAAACTCCCAGGAACATCCTAGCCAAATTCCAGAGCTCACAGATCTAGGAGGAAGTATTACAAATAACTGAAAAGAAACAATTCATTCATACAATACCATACAGCTCCAGTAAGAATTGGACAGGATTTGGTAGCTTCATGGTTTGGAATATGATATAACAGGAGACCAAGACCAGTTTACAAGCAGGAATCACCTATCCAGCAAAATTGAATAATTTTTTTCAGAGGAAAAATGGGAATTTAATTAAATAAAGGACTGGTATTTCTTATTAAAATACCAGAAAGGAATTAAAAAATTGAGCTCCAAATACAAGAATAAAGGGAAACATAAAAAGTCAAAAATGAAACAAGAGAAAGCATTAGAAAATAAATAAGGACAAATGGTTTATATTTCTATATGACAAGTAATATTTGTAACTCTCAACAATTTTATTATTATAAAAGCAATTAGAAGGAGTATGTGTAGCCAAAGGGAATGACTTTGATGGAATGATACCCAAAAGTACAAAATGAAAGGTAAAAAACATTACATTGGAAAGAAATGAGGAAAATTATCCCATGTAAAAGAATCATGGAAAAGTTATTGTAATGGAGAAGTGAATTGGGTAGAGAAGATGCTGGTACCCAAAACAGGAAAAGAACAGAGAAAGGTAATTATAGTCCAATTTCCCTAATGAATTTTAAATGAAGTATCATCAAAGAGGTTACAGGAATGTATCACAAGGAGGACTAGGTAAGATTTATACCAGAAATGAAAGGCTGGTTTAACATTAGAAAAACTATTAACATAATTGGCATATCAACAACAACAACAACAACAACAACAACAAAAACACAACAGAAATCATATATTTATCTGAATTGGCACAGAAAAGGCCTTCAGCAAAATAGAGTATCCATTCCTATTATAAAAGACAAAAACACCCAGAGAAATAAATGAATGGAGCTCACTTTAAAATGATAAATAATATTTATCTAAAACCATCAGCAAGCATTATCTATAGCAGGGATAAGCTAGAAGCATTCGAAATACAATCAGGGGTGAAGCAAGGATTTTCTTTACCACCTCTATTATTTAATATTGTATTGGATATATTAGCTATACTAATAAGAGAAGAAAAATAAATTAAATAAATTAGAATAGACAATGAGTAAACAAAATAATAATTCTTTGCAGATAATATAAGATTATACTTAGGATATTCTAAAGAATCAAGTTATTAGTGACTTGAAATTGTTAAAAAAAAACTTTTAAAAAGTTACAGGATACAAAATAAACCCACATATATCATCAGCATTTCTATATATTACCAATAAAGTACAGAAGCAAAAGATAGAAAGATAAATTCCATTTAAAATAATTATCAATAATATAAAATACTTGGGAGTTTACCTGCCAAGAAAAACCCAAGAACTATATGAGCATAACTATAAAACACTTTTCATACAAGTGAAGTCAGATCTAAACAACTGGAAAAATATCAATTGTTCATGGGTAGGATGAGTCAATTTAATAAAACATTACAGTTCTACAAAAATTAGTATATTTATTCAATGTCATATCAATAAATTATCAAAACTTAATTTTGTAGAATTAGAAAAAAATAACATTCATCTGGGAGGGCATAAGCTCCAGGGTATCAAGAAAATCAACAGGAAACAATTGTGAAAGAAGATGTCTAACCATGTTATGTCTAACCGTAACAGATCCCAAAATATTTTAAAGCAGTGATTATCAAAACAATCTGGTACTTATTCTGAAATAAAGTGGTGAATAAGTGCAAAGGATGAGGTACACTTCATCATCTAATAAATGACCATGAACTTAGGAATTTAGTATATGACAAACCCAAAGATCTAAGCTTTTGGAACAAAAAATGATTATTTGAAGAAATGTTGGGAAAACTTGAAATAGTATGGGCATAAACTAGGTATAAATCAACATATCACACCATATATGAAAATAAGATCAAAATGTGTACATGATTTAAACTTAAAGGATAATAACATAAGCAAATTAGGAATACATGGAATCTTTTTCTATCAGATTTATGGACACAAATAATTTAGGACCAAAGAATATATAGAGAGCATTACAAAATGCAAAGTGGATAACTTTGGCAACATGAAATTAAAAAAAAAGGTTTTGCAGAAACAAAACCAAGGAAACCAAATATATAAGAAAAAAAAACAGAAAACTTGGGGAAATTTTTGTAACAAGTATCTTTGACAAATCCTTCATTTCTCTATTACCTAGAGTACTGAGTCATACCCTTTGATCTACCTGCTCACAGTTCTATGTCCCCCAAAAAAATTCCAAAAGAGGGAAAATGACCTTTTTGTACAAAAATATTTATACAAGCTATTTTTGTGGTAGCTAAAAATTAGAAATCAAAGGGATACCTATCAATTGTAAAACAACTAACTGGCTGTGATATATGATTCTAATGAAATATTATTGTGCTATAAGAAATGATGAGCATGATGATTTCAGGGGAAAAAAAAACTTGGAAGACCTACCTGAATTGAAACAAAGTGAAGTGAAGAGAACCAGGATAATGTTCAAAGTAATAATAATATTTTTAATGAAGAATTATGAATGACTTATCTATTCTTAGCAATGTAGTGCTTTAACACAATCTCAAAGGACTAATGATGAAGCATACTATCCATTACCAGAGAAAAAACTGATATTGGTTGAATACACACTGAAGCATGCTATTTCCCCCTTTTTTTAATTTATTTTTTCTTTTAGTAGAGTGTTGTACAAAATAACTAATGTGGGAATGTTTTGCATAATTGTAAAAAGATTGCCTCTGCCTGCTTACTATCTCAGGGAAGAGGGAAGGATAGAATTTGGAACTCAAATTTTTTAATAAAAATATTAGCTTAAAAAAAGAACCATGATACACATTAAATTTAAATTTATAAATAAAAAATATATTCCTTTTGATAGAAATTTAATCTACTTCTCTTATATACAAGCTTTTAAACAGTATAATGTGTATTAAGTAATGAATGTTATAAGATTTTTTAAATGAGGTCTTAGATTTGTAAAAAGAACTATTTTAAAATGAAAACTTATATTAGTTGCAGATTATAAATTCTTTATGATATTATATGGTAGTTTGGGAACAGGAAAAGGTGAGGAAAAGAAGAAAAAATGTAAAAGCAAAATCTATTAATAAAAATTATTTTTAAAAGTTATATATGTAAATGTATATGATTTGTTTTTAACAAATTTCTTGATTTATTTACCAATTATTTTCATTAATCTTTCTTTAATTTCAAAGATTTTTAATTACTTATTTTTACATTTCTTTTTTGAGCATGAGTTGCATGCTCAAAATATTTATCTGAAATTATGTATGATCTTATGATTTCTTCTTTGACCTTTCAATTCTTTAAAATTTAGTTTCTAATTTAAAATTGTAATTATTTTTCAGCCATTTTTTTACTGTGTTGTGATGAGTAAAGGGTTTCTTTAACATGTCTTTATTTCTGTATTTATTTGTGAGTTGCTATCTCATAGAACCTGGACAATTTCTGTCCTTGTGTGATATGCAGTTGAAAATTTTTCTGTAAAATAATTCTTATTTATAAACTAAGATTTTTTTAATTTTGTAAATATACACACACAGTATACATTTCATATGCCAAGTTCTCAAGTAATTTAATATATGTAGCTGCTAAATCGTATATAATCTTGGCTATGCTTCCTCAACACTTGGATCTTGGACTCTCTTTTTTTCTATCACTGTAGATTATTTTCTCTGACTCCAAGGTTCTGTATTTTTGTCTTTACTATTCCTTTAAATTTCCATGGTGAGATTTTTCAGGAAATAAGTAATGGATTCTTTCTAGTTATATTTTGGTTTTTTGGTAATAATTATTTTGTACAGTTTTCCTTTGCAATTTCTTGAAATATGATTTCCAAGAACTTTCATTAATTGTGGATCTCATGGAGTTCATTGCTGTCCTTGATATGTGTCCCAATTCAGTTGTATACATGTAGTCTTTTAATTTTAATATGTCTTGTTGTCTCATGGGGTAATTAGCTTCTGTTTTGGTCCAAGGTATCTTATTTGTGTTAGACTTTTGTGTCTCTCTTACTTAGCTTCAATTTTATTCACAATAATTTCTTCTATAATTCTCATTTATTCTACTGTTCATTTCTTTTATTTATGTATATTAATTATTACTTAATTTTCTCCATAAATTATTGTTCTTACTTCCAGGCAACGTTTTCATTTGAAGTTTTACTTATTTCTATTTTGGAGTCCTTCTCTTTCTCTGCATTTGTGTCTTGGACATCTCATTCTGTTATAGCTTTTTATTGTAGCAGTCTTCTGTTCGATTGATTACTCATTTTTCCATCCTAACTTTATTTTCATCTGGACTTAACAGACTGGAACTTCATGTTATATTCATGTCAGAGGGGACATCCTGACCTTATTGGGTCTTACTTAATATTCTGTGGTGTCTTACCTCTTCTTTTTTTCCTAAATATTGAGGACTTCATTCTTCAGGAATCTCATAGGAAGCTCGGGTCTAACAGAATTTTAATTGTACTAGTCTAAAAGGTTGGATTCAGAGAAAAGCATTATTGTTGCCATCCCAGCCTTAGATTTACGAGCTCTTGAGTCAGGATTGGGTGTGCATAATGCAAATATGTATTTTCTTTAGGGAGCTCCAATAAAGCAACCATAATGTGAGCACCACCATTGCAATTTGTTTGGAGGTCCTGAAGTTTCATAGAGACAGAACCTCAGGGATTTCTTGGTCTGTGTTTCCTGACTTCATCACTGAATTTCAGGCCTTTGATTAACTTGGATATGTTACACACTTTTAAATTTAATTTTCATAATTATTATGCCTCATCACTTTTTATAGTCTAAACAATCAACAGAAGAATAAATTAAGACTTGATTTATAGGATATGCTAATTTCCAAAGCATCAATGTGTAATCTGAAAATTTAATAAGTTGCTCTTTTAGGTCAATTTGAGTTGTTTCCAGCACATTACTGGATTGAAGAACAGAGCTGTCAGTTGTCTTCTGCACAGACGCACAAAGTCAAGTATCAGGTCTATTACATGCTGCAACCATAAACTTATCTTAGTACAATAGTCCTAAGTCCCATTATTGTCCCCACCCTAGGAGATGGACCTTAGCTTAAAAAGGCCAAGGTCTTCCATTTCATCCAGGGCCATCTCCAGTCATCTTGTTCTATATCTTGTCTTTGGACTCAGTTGGCTCTAGAGGGGAAAGTGAGGTAGGTGACCTTGCATAGCCCGCCCTCAATTAAATTCAGTTCACTTGCAAGCCATCATATTACCTCCCTGATGTCATGGTCTTTTTCAAGAAGGACAAACAACAATCTCTGTGAGAGTGTGGAATGGTAGGGACTTTGCTATACTTGCTGGACTCATTCATTTATGAAGAATTTAGGAAAGCAATTTATAAAATATCTTATATTATTGCTGTATAAAAGTCAAAAAGTGATGTTAGATGGTAATATAATTGGATGGATTTTTAACTGATTGAATAGTTGATCTCAAAGAAAGGCCATTTAGGTCTGATTGTTTATTTAGCCTCTATCCAGTGAGGTGTCTTAGTTATGTAAGTTTGTGCCAGGACTGTTTGAATTTTGTAAATAACTTATTTAATGGCAAAGATGGCTTATTTATTATTGCTGAAGATGATAGAAAGCTGAGATGGATGACTAACATCAGTCAGTCAAAATACAAAAAAAAATCCTTGACAAACGATTTAAAAAAATCTAATGATTCTCATTCAGCTTTACTCTAGAATTCTAAAATAAATTGTATTTGCACAATATAATTACATCCTCACATATGATATGTGATAAGTCTTGTCCTTTAGACTTCAGAGGAGGCCCAAGTTGTTGAATGACCAAGAGGAAATAAGAAAATTTCCATTAAATTATAAACAAATGTGGAAAAAATTCAACAATTTTAAAGTGTGAATATGCTCATATGTGTTTATGCCATTGAAAAACATTTTGGCTTCCTTGATGTCTTTAGCTCGTATAAATTCTTACTTCCTGTTACTGTTTATGCATATCAATTCTTTCTAATAGACCTGTCTATTATCTTCTTATTGACTTTCTTCTTTCTACACCTTCTGTTTAATAGGCAATATCACATTTGAGATAGATACACAGTATTAAAAGTGCTTCTTGTTCAATTACCTGGAAACTTTTCCAATAGAATTTAACGTTATCCAAGACATTATAACCAATCCTGTCAAGCATGGAACAAAGGAAGAAAGCATTCATATCTGAAGTCAAAAGAACTTAGTTCAAATCCTGGCTCTTACCAGCTAACTGAATTTGCACAAATAATTTTATATCTGTAGGTTCTTCTGTAAAATTAAATTTGGATAATATTATTTCCCAAGTATCTTCAGTCTATGAAAACAGAAGTTATATGATAAAAAAGCAAGAGTATGTGAAATTTTAAAATAAACAAATAATTGAATAATATGGCTTAATAGAAAGAATTATGCTATTAGAAGATGCAAGTGATAAATGACATGTTAGATAGCTTTGTCTCCAAATCCTGTAGTTTAATAAAATGTCAAGGATAAAAGTTTTCTACATTAATTAGAGGCAAAGGCAAATTGGACACATATGAAGCATTCATTATCTGATCTTTTTTTTTTTTTTGACTCATGTCAGAGTGAAGCATCTATGTCTATGTGTGGTAATGGGAAAAAAAGGAAAAGGTTTTTTGTTTATTTTTCCTACAAAGTGTCAGCTATTTTTCAAAGTAATTGTATCAAGTAAAAATTTCTTTTTTGAGGATATAATGAAGCAGCTATGTTTAATTTAGGTGTTTTACTAACACTAAAAAGCATACTAGGGGGAAAAAAATCTCACAACAATTCTTATCTCCTGTTCACTTACAATTGGTGGAAGGCAAACACAGTACACTGAGAAGAGTGCTCTACTTGTAGCCATGGAACCTATTAAATCCTACCTTTATTCTTTTTTATTACAGCATTTTAATTTTCAAAAGATATAAATGGATAATTTTTCAACATTAACCCTTGCAAAACTTTATGTGCCAATTTTTACTCCCTTCCCCCCATCCACTCTCCTAGATAACAAATAATCCAATATACACTAAACATGGTAAAAATATATGCTAAATCCAACATGTACATACATATTTATACAATTACCTTGCTACACAAGAAAAATCAAATCAAAAGGAAAAAAAAACAAGAAAGAAAATGAAATGCAAGCAAACAACAACAAAAAGGGTGAAAATGCTATGTTGTGTTCCACACTCAGTTCCCACAGTCCTCTTTCTGAGTGTAGATGGTTCTCTTCATCACAAGATCATTAGAACTGTTTTGAACAAAATGAATGCAGATAAGATTAGAAGGGTAGCAGTAAACTGGGAAAATATTTTTACATCCAAAGGTTCTGATAAAGGCCTCATTTCTAAAATATATAGAGAATTGACTCAAATATATAAGAATTCAAGCCATTCTCCAATAGACAAATGGTCAAAAGATATGAACAGACAATTTTCAGACGAAGAAATCGAAACTATTTCCGGTCACATGAAAAGGTGCTCCAAGTCACTATTGATCAGAGAAATGCAAATTAAGACAACTCTGAGATACCACTACACACCTGTCAGATTGGCTAAAATGACAGGAAATGATAATGATAGCTGTTGGAGGGGATGTGGGAAAAC
>JAJPUD010003739.1:104852-208325 GCA_023553655.1 Myrmecobius fasciatus
TTAAAAAAAAAAAGAACTGTTTTGAATCATCTCATTGTTGAAAAGAGCTATGTCCACCAAAATTGGACATCATATAATCTTGTTGTTTGCCATGTACAATGATCTCCTAGTTCTGCTCATTTCACTTAGCATCAGTTCATGTAGGTCTCTCCAGGCCTCTCTGAAATCATCCTGCTGATCATTTCTAATAGAACAATAATATTTCATAACATTCATATATCATAACTTATTTAGCTATTCTCCAACTGATGAGCATGCATTCAGTTTCCAGTTTCTTGCCACTGCAAGAAGGGCTGCCACAAACATTTTTGCACATGTGAGTCCCTTTCCCTCCTTTAAGATCTCTTTAGGATATAAGCTCCGTATAACACTGCTGTATCAAAGGGTATGCACAGTTTGATAGCCCTTTGGGCATACTTCCAAATTGTTCACCCAAATGGTTGGATCATTTCACAACTCCACCAACAATATATTAGTGTCCCAATTTTTCCACATCCCCTCCAACATTTGTCATTGTCTTTTTCCTATCATCTTAGCCAATATGGGAGGTGTCTAATCTTTATTCATTATCCTCTATGTTATCATCAATAAGTGATTAGATGTGCCTGGGTTCAATGTCTATATATATGAAATAAGAGGAGGGAATTAAATATAGCTAAGGGACTTCCAGAAAGACATATAGGAAAAATAAGTACCAATAATCATTCCCCAATGGGTAAGTGGCCAGAGGATATGAACACTTATAAAAAGATCAAACTATTGTCAAGCACATGAAAGACTGCTTTGATTCACAAATAATGAAATAATTTTGAAATAAAAATTTTAAAAATATATACTTCACCCCCAGAATATCAGCAAAGATAATAATAGTAAATATTGCAGTGGTAGGAGGGAAATTTGCACACTCATATTATTGATAGAGCTTGAAATGACACAATTATTCTAAAAAATACTTCACTGTTATAGAAGAAATGTCATTAAATCTTTCATATCCTTTAACCCATTAATTGCATTATTAGGCCTGTATTCCGTGGAGTTCAAAAATAGTGGGAAAGCCCATGATATGCTGAAATAGTCAATATGGGGAGAGAAACTAGAAACAAAACAGCTGTCCTTTGATCAATGAGATACAGTATAAATTTTTATAGATAAATGTACTTGAACAATATCATATATTAAGAAACAACAACAAAAATTTCAGGAAAATAATTGCATAAACTGATTCAGAATAAAGAAAGTCAAAAAATGTGTTTATGTATGTATGAATATATGTTATATATGCATATACAGACATATGTGTGGATACATAGAGAGATGTGTGTGCATGTACACACATACATACACACATATACATACCCGCATGAATGACTACAATAATGGAAATAAAAATAACAATCAAATGAAGCAATTTAATAGCAAATTTGTCTATGGATAACTGGTTTTTCTTATTTTATTTGCATAACATATGTGTGGGTAACTCTTCAACATTAATCCTTACATAGCTTTCTGTTACAAATTTTCCCCCCAACTCCCCACCCCTCCCCTAGATTATGGACAACTGTTTAGGAAACATATCTAATTTTGACAAAGAGATTGTTGATCAAGGATGCAAAATACTGCTTTAAAAATTAGACTAGAGTGTGTATCAATTAGGTTTTATTCTTTCACTTTTTAAGAAGGAATAAATGAATATGGATATGGATGGAGCTTTATATTTTCAATTCAATGACAAAAAATAGAGTTAAAATATTTTTTAATTAAATGATTGGAAGAAATAATCTCTAAGTTCTATTCCAGCTCCACATCTTATCATATTGATTTGGTTGGTGGATTTCATACTGATTTTTAAAATTAAATTGGGTATGGTGAATTTATTTGGATTTCTATGAATCAGTTGGCAAAGCTTAAGCTCCTAGTGGCAACGGTCCTGTACCATTTCTCCTCAGTTCCCCCTTCCCTCCCCTGATGCCTCCACAAGAGAGTCACATTTTAAGTTTTACTTTTCTGATTAAGTTTCTGTTTTCCCTGGAATCAGTTTCTTCTTCCTTTCTCAAGAAGGCCTGTACAAAGCCATCCTAGGAAAGATTTCATGTTGAAATGATGATTATGAAAGAGCTGGGTGAGGGATTTGGCTGATTTCCTCTATGCTGTGGGAAGTAGCCTCAGTGGAAAAATAAATCTGGTTAGGGTAGTATACTTTGCTACCTAGCTACTGATGGGGGGAGAAAAAAAACTCTGAATGGTTGAAGAGGGGCTCTTTGATGCATTCATTAATGTGACACTGGTCCCAGCTACCACATTCCATTCCCTGTCTAATATTTATAAGGCCTGTCATATCACTAAGAACTGATGATTAGAAGTTCAAAGTGACACGTGGTTGTTTGGGTGGTCAGTGCAGGATTTCTGTGGAATTGTACCCACTAGGGAAAAGAGTTGCAGTAGATTTTTAATCCTTGGTATACCTACAATAAAATTTGCATCACTTTCTAAGCATAAGTTTCTTCTATAGTTACTTTCTGCATTTCTCAAACTGAACCTGAGAACTGATGGGTTTACCATCAGGCTAATGCAAGACACAGTGGAGAATTTCCTAGACTCTTAATTTAAGGGGGGAATGACATATACATTATTGAATATTTCATCCACTGGGACAAGTACTTGGCTCTTCTGCGCAGAACGTTTTCCTGGTGTGTTGCCCAGTTCCACACGGAAACACACAAGTTTTCTCTTTATTCCTCACTGAAATAATTCCTTCCACAAAGATTGATTGAATGTCTGCTGGCATATAACATGGTATGAATTCTAGTATAATGTGGTACAAATATAACAGAATGAGAAAATAGTTTTGTCAATAAAAAGCTTTTAGCTAGGGAGACAAAACTTTATTTGCAATTTCAATCAGTTAAGCAATAATTCACTCTATGAATATTTATTAAGCACCTAGTGGAATATATACTCCAGATGCTGTGCTAAGTATCCCATGTTCCTAAGAAAGTTACAAACAAATGGGGGAAATAACATGCAAACAAATATATACATAGCAAACCTTGGAGAGGATAAATAGGAAACAATTAACAGAGGGAAGGCAATATGATTGTGAAGTTGGAGAAGATTTGATGTGAAAGATTGGATTTTAGTTGAAACTTAAAGGAAGCCAGAGAAGACAGCAAGCAGAAATGAAGAGGAAGAGATTACCAAACATGGGGTATAAACCAGAGAAAATGTCCAGCTCTGAGAATCACAGCATCTAGCTCAATGGACAATTAGGAATCCAATGAAACTAGATTGAAGAGCCTGTAGTAAGGAACAGAGTAGAAGAAGAATGGAAATGGAGGAGGGAGCTAGATTATGAAGGACTTTGAATGCCACACATATCGATTTCATATTTGATTTTGGAGGTGATAGGAAACCACAAGAATTTATTGACTAAGAGAAAAGAATAGTTGAACCCATATCTTAGGAAAATTACTTTGGTGATGGAGTGAAGGCTAGTTTTCAGTGGGGAATTACTTGAGGCAGGGAGACCACTAGGAGACTGTTTCAATTGTCCACACATGAAGTGAGGACCTGCAGTAGAGTGATGGGTGTGTCAGAGAATAGAAGAGAGCAAATACAAGAGATATTGCAAACATGAAATTGACAGGTCTTGTCACCATCTTGGATGTGAAGTACTGAGAGATAATGAGGAGTAGAGAATAGCTATATAGAATATATCCTCCTATAATTTATCTATTAACCATGTATTCAGATCAGGAAGTCTCTCTCTGGTTCTTTCCATGGTTGAAGCTCCTGATATGGCCCTTAATCTTTCAATAAGACCAGTCTTCTTTTTTCAGTCATACATTCTTGAATACATATTTCTGTCCTTTTGAATGCAAGTTGCTTTTTATTGGAAATATGCTACAGCTGGCTTACATATATTCATACAGTTGGTTTATCCTGTATGGATTTCTAAATAGATCTTTGGATTTTACTGAGAATTGTCTATTATGTTTTAGGGTGAAATCACTCTTCTATATAGATATCTCAGAACATTTTTGTAAATACTAATGAACATTTTTGTGAACAATTGTTACATTGTTTTGTGTTATACTTGATATCAAGTAGTGCTGAATGGATTTATAATTCTATTCACATCTACTAAGGACTCCTAAATGTCTTAATGCATGTATAGAAAAGTCCCAATTATATATGTGTATTACAAATATCATTAAGGATTCCATTTATTCAAAATTACACTAGTGGAAATCATCTCCCTCATATTGTGGTCCTCATTGAGAATGAGGAATAAATAACAGAAGTTAGAAGTAGAAGTAGAAGCTAACTACTGGGAACCAAACTTGAATTGGCCAAATGGGCAGCCTAGCTATTTTCTTTTCTTTTCTTTATTTCTTCTTGCTTCTGTTCCTTCTCTTCCTTTCCCTCTGTCCATTTAAAGTATCATACCCTTACCTGCAGGTATTCTATCCAAAAGCAATTTTATTGCTAAAAGCTCACAAAATGTCTTAGAATTTACAGGTTAGGGTCATGCTTTAAACCCAAATCACTCCAACTCTCATTGATTGGTCAACAAAAAGTTCCCTTCCAAGCATCATTTAGTTGGTTTTTTTTGGACTCTGATTTGCTTAGAGTGAACATAAAAAGCAATTGCTCCTTTTTTGGCTAAAAATCCTGAGGGTCTTCCCCTCTGAGTAATTTTTTGACTAGGTAAAAGATGCTAGTTTTTCATTTCTTACTCTAGCTTTAATCACTGATTAAACATTGCCTCAGTAAAACTGAGGCTTCTTAAAGACCTTCCTTACTTTAAAAAGGCTACTGTATCAAGACCATCTCCAGTCATCCTGATCTGTATCTTGCCATTGGGCCCAAATGGCTCTAGAAGACAAAGTGACAGGGACAACTCAGCACAGTCCTATTTTACTTAAATCTAATTCACCTGTATGTCATGGCATCATTTTCCTGATGTCATAGTCCTCTTTGTAAATAAAAGACAAACAACAATGCAAGGTAATTTTGTAAAATATTATTCCAATGCAACAGAAATATGACATGCAAACATAAATAATGAGATCACCTTAGAGAGATCGATTATTTTCACTAAATTAATCATTTGTGTATCTTGAAGAGAAGTTTTAAAGTTGGATTTTAAATTCTTGATCTTTGATCTAAATCTTGATTTGAATTTGTACTATCAGTTTATAAGCAATAAAAACAATCTACACTTCATTCTGTGATTATAATGATGGATTTTATTATAAAAATATTTTAATAATACCTTTTCCCTTTTAACATTTAATATACCTTCTTTCTGAATGAAGATCATTCATATATCTTATAAAGATGTGAAAAGAGGCTCACAGATTGGTATTTGATAATGTCATCTGAGTCACTTTTCAATCCGATTTTGATTATTTATATTTTCTTTTCAACTCTTCCTCATTTTAAGATGTTCAAAATTCATTTATTTTGCTGCTGAAATTGTTACATTTTGCCAAGTTCCGTATCATAAATATTAGATTACATTGTGCTACTTTTCCTGAATTTTTCTTCATAAAATTTCTTTACATAGAACCTTGAGTACTAAAGTAATAGCATCCATAGATAGTGTTTCCATCAACACCAACATCAAAAATACAGCATTAGAATGCTAGCAAATTTATTTATCTTTCCTTCCATGTTATTTAAACACCAGAAATGATTGAATATTTAAAATAACCCAATATAATAATGATATATAAAATATCATTTTATATATTCTATATATTTATTTGTGTTATCTTGTATTTCATAATATTTACATTTTACAATATTTACCATTTGTATTTAACTACTACTTAGCATTTAGTTACTATTGTACCCATCATAATGTTTCCATATGACTATGTACTATGCATGAATGGTTGTCAAAGTGTCATCTAGGAAACCCTGGGGGACCTTGAAAACCCTTTCAGGAAATCTATAATGTCAACATTCATGTTTTGATTTCTAATATGATAAATAATAGATATAATGCACATAAACAAGAGCTCATTCAGGATCCTCAATAATTTCAAGAATACAAAGGGATTCTAAGAACCAAAAGTTTGAGAAATGTTGTTTTAAACCACTGTTCTCTTTCATTGACACATCTCCATAAATGGTAAAAATTCTAGATTCACAATTGACAGGTTTTTATGCCATCTAACCAAACTTTCTCATTTTACACATATGGAAAGTCAGGGTCCAGCAAAACTAACTGACTTAGGTTAGTCACACAGCTTATCCATTTCCAAAAAGGATGTGAACCCAGGTGTTTCTGATTCCTATCTCAATTCCAGTATAGCTATATGATACCACTATTCTTTTAGAAAAAAGAATGTGTTTCCTGACTGGACATTTCTTGAATTATCTTAGATTCCTTGTGACTACAACTAATATTATAGTGAAACATCTTTTCACATAATTAGAAGACATGAGAATGATTCTTATAAAATAGAAGTTATCTTAAAGGATAATAGGGGGAAAGTCATTTTAAAAATAAAAAATAAAGTGTATCTTCATAGTGATCTTCAGTTAGTATCTTTATCTTTGCTTACTTCCCAGTTTTTAAGAATTAATCAAATAGGTCAAGTTGGATCAGATTTAATTACAGTGTATTATCCTTATGCTTTTAATTTAGTGTTTCATTTTGACTTCTGCCACAAAGAATATCTGCAGTTAAACCAATGTTTCTGTGGCAGTGAGAACCTTCCAGCTGGAGATAATGCCCTCACCAGAGAAAACATTAGACAGGGAAGAGAGCTGAGAAATCTGTTTCTGTGTGTAGAGACAGATAAAAACTCAGTAAATTAGTTCCACTGTGTCTTTAGGGGGGAAATGTTTAAAAAGCAGAGGTACTTTCTTATGGAAAGGCTCTAAATTGTTCCTGCAGAAATCAGTTTCTATGGTTTCAGTTTTATATTTTTATCGACACTGATATTCAGTCTTTTTTTTTCTTTCTTTATATATTTTAAATAGTTTTTTATATTTACATATATAGATATCTACATATACACAGGTACACACATCCACATACCCCCCACATATGCACACACCCACAAAAACTCATATATGTATATATATATATATATGCACACAATCATACCCACTCACAGATCCACACACATATACATATCTCTATAAATGCATTCGTAGAACATGCATACATATCTACATATACTCAGATACATATATGTGCACATACATTTATCCACATGTAAACATGCATCTAAAACAGTATAGTATGCCTGGTATGTAATGTAGATTTCTCTTTTGATTTACTCTTTAAATTTTACTCTAAGGTCAATGATTTCTAGCCATAATTTTTTTTCTTCTAATAAATTCTACTCCTTATCTATGTTGTAGTATTTGTATATATTTCTTCTTTCTGTTCCCTGGCACCTCTTCTCCCTTAATTGCACTCCTAAAGTTGCCTTCCTATTGCTTAATCTTCCCCACCCTTGGATCCTTCCCTTGTCTTCTTCTCTCATCCTTTGCTTCTCCCTCTGCCCATCTCTCCCCCCCCCATTTCTTTATAGATATTGGAAGGTGCTATACCTGGCATGGTATATATGTAGTGATGCCTGTTTAACCCATTTTTAATATTAGTTTTCAGAACTATGAGCCCTCCTCCCTCCTTTGATACCTCTGAGTCTATTTTTCTTTTACTTTTATATTTACAACATAATTATTATTTTTAGCTTTTCTTAGACAGTTTTGCTTTTAGAGTCAGATCATATTTAACTCTGCCCCACTCTTTCTTTTAAGCTACTCAATTGCTGATGTCAATCTTAAATATATGGTATATATTTCCATCTTTAAAAAAGCATAAACAAATGCAAAAAAAATTAAGCAATTTGTCCATGTTGAGTTTCTTGAAGTGAATCTTTGATATTGGCTCCTATATGTTAAATTTTCATTGAATTTGGGTTTGGTTGAAAGAAAGTCCTGAAAATCTTCAAGTTTGCTGAATGTACTTTTTTCTTCATTCAATATCAAGGATAATTTTGCTGGATATAATATTTTTGGCCAAAGGCATAATTCTTTTAATTGCCAATATATATGATTCCAAGACCTGTAGTCTTTTATAGTGGCTGCTGCTGAGTTCTTTAAAATTCTAATTTCACCTCCCATGTATTTGATTTTTTAAAATTTGTTTGTTTCTTGCAAAATTTTCTCTTTGATTGGGGTATCTCAAAATTTGGTAATAATATTCCTAAGTGTTTTCCACAAAAGATCTTATTAAAGTAGGAATTGATGGATTTAAAAAAAAATTATTATTTCCCCTCATGTTCTATTACTCAAGGAAAATTTTATTGGATTATTTCTTGCATTATTGTGTCAAGGGTTTTTTGGTTTGTTTTGTTTTGTTTTGTTTTGTTTTGGATTTTTTGGTCATAGCTTTCAGGTAGTCCAATTATTCTTTTATTTTCTCTTCTTGATGTGTTCTTCAGATTTGTTATTTTCTATAGAATGTTTCACATTTTGCTGTTTTTCATTCTTTATATTCTGTTTTAGTTATTTTTTGATACCTGATAGCTTTATTAGCTTTCCCTTGTCCAATTCTAATTTTTAAAGTTATTTTCATCTTTAAAAATCTGTATCTCTTTTTCTAGTTGGTTAACCTTTTATTTTCATAATGTTCTTGTTTTCCTTGGATTTTTTTTTAGTTTTTCTTCAATGTCTCTCATCAAAATTAAAAAAAAATTCTGTTTTTGAGTTTTCTCTGCTCTCTGGGCAGGAAGCATTTAACATTATTCTTTGGGGTAGAGGAAGTTTTTTTTTTTACTTCTTTGTTCTCCTTTAAGATGAACCCCAGTTTTCATTATTCTCATAGCAAGTTTCTTTTTTGCTAATTCATTTTTTCTTTTAATGAGATATATTAGTATAAGTACTCTTAATAGTGGGATAGGGTGGAATCTCTAGCTTCACTCAGCTTTCCCCTCTGATCTGGAACCCCAAACCAAGAGCTTCCCCCTCCTGCAAGAGCCCACAGTCAGCAGTGTCTCTGTTCCTCTGCTTCTGAACTCACTGGATGCGCTGGGAGGTGGAAGTCTCTGTGGTTCCTGCTGAGGTTCCAGCCAGATCCACCTATTCCCAAAAGGTCCCACTTGGTGTTTGTTCAGAGCTAGCCTAGAGGTGTTTAAACTTCCCATTGGTTAATTGGGAGCTGAAGTCTTTTTACAGATCTTCTTGAGTTGTGCAAGGAGGACCCCGGTTCTGCCCCAAGTCTTATTTGTTTTTCATCCTGAAGTATAAATATGTTCTGTTTGTGGGGGAAACCTGGAGAGTTTGAAATTTACTGACCTATTCTTCTATCTTCCCAGAATCTGTCCCCCCCATCACTAATATTCATTCTTAAGGGGGAAAAGGTAAGGAAAAGTTGATATATATGAAGACCCCTATGTAGACCTCGCAGTTGCCGTGAAATATGAAAGTTAAAATAAAACAGCAAAATATGTGCACAGCGAAGATAGATATATCCATGCATAAATGTCTATTGTGTCTTACACATGTATTTCTATGTGTGGTGCATATTCAAATATATGTACTTGTTTATATATGTATACAAGTTTTGAGAAAAGTTTAGTTTTTATTGAAAATCAATTAAATATACTTACAAGGCAATTTTTTTTACAGAAAAAAACCCAACAACTTTCCTTGTGTGTTTATATGTTTATGAGCAAAGTACCTCACTGATCAGAGAAGGGGTGGGAAGCTCACACTGTTCCATTTTTAAATGGAGCCAGATGTTAAGACTATATGTATGATTAAATTTCATGTTAGAAATCCAAAAGCAAAACACCTCTCAATGTTATAATGTCTGTGAAGGCAATAGAATATGTGTTTCCAGGCTGGCTTCTTGATGATCTGAAAGCTCTGAATGAAACTAGGCCATTTAGGTATTAGATCTGAAGCCAACAGTTTGCAATAGATTATTGTCATTAAGTACTTTGAATGAGTAACAACTCTCATTTCCATTACTTTTTATGGTTTGCAAAGCTTAAACACATATTTTCTGGTTTCCTTTCCAATTGTAATGAATGTTGTGTCACTAAAGCATGGACAGGAGCAGCATCTTGGAATACCTAGGAAAATCTCCCATCTCTATATCCAATGTTCAAAATTCTTTCCTTTCTCAATGGCCCAGATCCAGTGTTACATTCTTAATAATACTTTCTTTGAATCCCCCCAGATTAAAAGCATTATTTTTTTTCTAGAAGTTTTCATATCACTCTACTTAGACTCATTCTATGGATTTATATTTACTTTGGAAGTTACTTATTTATCTGTCTTCTCCTTTGTGCAAGATTGCAAGCTTCTCATGAGCAGAGAATGTGTCTTATTTAACTTCAAATTTCCAAACTCTATCACAATACTTTGCATGGACCACATTTATTAAATAATAGTTGATTTCTCTTGAATTAAATAGTAAGATATTCATGTTAAATTTATGAAATGGGCACTGAGGGATCTGAAAAAGAAGGCAATACAAATAGTTTGTTTCCTCTCATAAAAGGCTTAAGATCCTTGCCATTTAAGACAAGGAGTGTGAACATGAAGGTAGTGTCCAGATACCACTAAATGTGTCAGTAATCTTGCTCATTTCCGAGATATCATGCTGGAGCATATTCAGGAAGTCAATAAGTTTCCAAAACTTCCCCGTGAAATGACATAAATAATGCCATAGAGATTGGTTTGTTTCCTCATTATCCCAGAGGGTGATTGGATATATCTTAGAATCCCTCTGTAAAACTTGTAAATGAGGAGTTTTATAGGAACCATAAAGGAGTTTATGCCTGGAGGGTACAAGCAGTTCTGAAAACTAACAATAATCAGGCAAAGAGGTGGCCCCACAGAGAAACTCCAAGTTTGGGGTGGGAAGCAAAATTGAGAATAATGGATGGTTTTTCCAAAAATTTGTGAAAGAGAGCCACTCACCAGCATAGGCAACTTATGTCTCTCCACCTAAATGATTATTTTTTTACTATTTCTCTCTATATATGAATGTTGCAGTGTTTATAATCTTCATTATCATAATCACAAACAATAATAATAACTGGTATTTCTATAATTCAGTAAAGTTTGCAAAATACTTCAAATGTGTTATTTTGTTGGAATCTAACAATCATCATGTGAATTTGATAAGTGATATATTGGAAGTATTATTGTCTCTATTTCACAGATAAGAAAAATGAGGCAGAGTAAGCAAATTTCCCAAGATTATGCTGAGTTCAGATTTGAAGTCCAATCTTATTTAATCTAATTCTAACATTTACTGCATTAGTCAATACTGCCTCTTCACTATTTATTAGGTGCCATATATATAGTCTTCCTTTTAAGCACTTAAGGTAAGAAAATAAGTCCCCTAAATACTATTATGTTCATCATGTATTCATTTGAAAATTCATGTGGAATATGAACAAGATAAGGACTATTTCTTTGTTATATTTAAATTCCCAGAGCCTGGCAGTTAGAAAATGTTAAAAGTGACTATTTAGTTGAATTATATTTGATTTGTTATTGATCTGCACTGGAAGTGGGAGATACACCACAGTGACGTGTCACCAGTAAAAAGAGAAGTGCATCATTTCTAGTAGTTTTGAAGAAGAGACTGGATGACCATTTGTCAGGAATGGACATTAAATAGGATTAGAAAGTCACTGAGGTCCCTTTCAACTCTCAAATCCTGTAACTGTGTAATGAAATGGAATTTGGAATTAAATCTACTAGTGGATCTAAAATTAATGAGTAACTAATGATAATAGCAACAATAACCATTACCACTACTACTCACATTTCTATGACATTTTAAGGGTCATCAAAGTTGTTTTTTTTTTTCTTTTCAAAACAACCTTCTGAGATAAGTGGTGTGGGTAGTTATTATTACCATTTCATTCATAAGGAAACTGAGGGTGAGTTGTGTGACTTTCCCACAATAAAACAGTTAAGTCTTATATGGAAATTACAAAGGAAACTTTCCCTAGCCCCCAATTACTTTCTCTTCTGAAGTCTAGTACAGCATTGTTAATTTTAAAGGATTGATTAAATAGTAAAACTTCTGTTTGTTCATTGCAGAACCCAGTAATTTATTAATTAAGAAGAGATTCTCAGAGCAAAAATCTAACAATCTAGCAAATTTATGGATGAAAGTGTGAAAAAAAAAGAGTGAAAGGATCAATATTGTGACCATTATTTATTCTGCCTAAAATCTGGAAGAATGCACATATGCCATTTATCTTTACAAAGGAATTACCAAGAAATATAAATTTATATTCATTTCTCTAAATACAGTGACATAATCAGAAAGTAATTTTCTGAACTTAAAGAAGATTATGGAAGAGATTAAGTAAAATTAAAGAATTTTAGATTTAAAAGGTTGATCATAAGACAAATCTCACTTTCCTCTATAATAACTGAGAGACTTAGAAGAGATGGTTTAAACGAGCATTCTTCCAGGATTTCACCTAATCTTTGAGGGCCTTAACTTATCAATGAATAATTCCATTAAGTTTATACCTCAGAATACTCAATTTAACTCCAACAAAATCTAGTTTGTTATAGGGTCAGGTTATTAAAAGGCCTACCACAAATACTAAAATTACTTGATGTTTTTTTTTTTATTTTTTAATCAGCTTTAATTATTATTATATAATTATATATATCATGCTGGCTCAATGAAATCAATCTCTTCATCCAACTCAATTGCAATGTTACATGTAGTTATGAAGAAAAATTTTTGTATATTGTAAAATCCTATATAAAAGAGAACTAATATGATGAATTTAGATAGAAATGTGAAAGAGTTTGCCTGAGTTTCCCCAAAATATTCTTTCCTTAATGTATCTGTAAATTTGTGAGAATCTTTGGGACAGGCTTTTATGCAACCATCAAACACCCATTCCTATTTACCATTATAATGATATGTGCACATACATAAACATACTCCTCTCATCCTAATCTTCTTACTTTTGCTCATATATAATATTACATCTCTCCTCCCCATGCCTTTGCATGTTATTGGCTATGTCCAGAGTGCACTCCCTCCTAGTTTCCTTTCCAATGCAACTCAGAGAAGTGACATTATCCCCAATCTAAATATACATTAAAGTTTACAAACACTGTTCACAATGTGCCCTTTCAGACTGCAACACATGTCTTCCTTCCCATTGGTGTTGACACAAGTCACAAAGAATTGCTCCTGGTGCAGTGAGATGGGAGGAGGGGTATTATATATAGATCATATCATACCCACTCCCTCCCTAATAGTGTACTAACAACTTGTGGGGGGAATGAGAATAGGCCTTATAAAAAAATGTACCTTGAACTAAACCTTGCAGTTAATTAAGGTTTCTAAATTTAGAGTGATGAGAGATCAAATATGAAAAATAATGTGTGCATAGGCAAATAATAAAAGATGAGATATTGATAGGATGTCATGCAAGATGAATTTTAGTACTACAACAATGTGGTCTATTATAGAAATAATTTGCAAAAGTCCACCTATGCTCTTCTTACATTTTCATCAACAAAGTTCTGATATGTGAAACAATATCACTTTCATAAGTACTTTTCTTTATTAAATAAAATAGTTAGCAATTACATAGCACTATATTTTGCTGAAGCACTTCATATATATTATCTCATTTGATCCTCACAACAACTTTGTGAAGTTGGTACTATTATTACCCCCGTTTTGCAGATGAGACTAACATCAATTATGGGATTTTCCAGGATCACATAACAAAATAAGTGCATGAGGTTAGATTTTAACTCAGATCTTCTTTACTCTAAGTCTATCACTTTATTCATTCAGCCCAATTAAGTATAATGAAAAGAAACCCTATGGGTTATAGATACTGACAACCTCTTGATCATCCTTTTTTGAGTAGTAGCATCATCCATTAATACTGTTCCTTCTTTTCACATGTACCTCCAAATCATAAAATTATAAAATGTTAGATTGAAGGGTCTCAGCTGTCATCTTATTAATCTATATACCAATAGTATCTCTGCTATAATATATTTGACAAACAGTCCTACAGCCTATCCTTGAAGACTTCCATTTAAGAGTACCTCACCCCTGCCCTCAAGGCAACTTAATGCATGTTGAATAGCTCAAGATAGATTTTTTCCTTGAATTAACCCAAATCTTTCTATTTGCAACTTCTACCTATTGCTGTTAGGGCTTTTCTCTGGATCAAATAGAATAAATTTAATGCCTCTTCCATGTGGCAGTCTTTCAAGATACCCCTCCCTCAGATATCTTGTAATAAGATCTCTTGTGAATACTTTTAAGATGGTGTCATGTCTAGCATGGATTTTTGCTCTGTGTATTCACTCAATTCCAGCTGCTCTGCCCAGGTCAACTTTTTAAGAAACATTTTTACTTCTTAAATAGCACATTGGGGATGAAGGTATCAAAGTCCAAATGTGGTGATTCTAACAGTCATTTAGATGAACTTGGATAATTAAAGAAATATCAACTAAACTGTTCCATTTTCCATCTATTTGTTTTCCTGCCAGATCCATCTATTTGTCTCTTGAGATAATGTGGCTAAGTTAGCTCTCATGCCAAGCTTTCTGTGGACTTGTTTTCATATCCAGTGATTTTTGTTGTTTTACGAGGTGATAGGACTTGTAATCTCCTCTGTAGTATTTAACAAATGAGTTTGTATTCTCAATGAATGTTGTCTTTGGCTGCCATGACTCTTGGCAAGCAAATCATTTGCTGGATAATGTGATTATTGTTTTTTGTCTTCTTAGTTTTAATAAATTGTTAAGCTTTTTCAAAAATTGATGATAATTAAGATCATTTTTAAAAAAAATCTTTTCCATTTCCTATTTTTTTATATGATGTGTTATAATCATGCAATACTTTCAGCCTTAACCTTTTCTTCCAACTTGGTAATTCTGAATCTTTGCTTTGACCCCTAAATATGACTGTACCCAGAAAATTGATTTGTTTATGAGTCTTATACCTATAATTAGCCTATTTATATTAAGAAAATAAATTTGGGTTGTTTTGTGAGGTGACACTTAAGGAAGGAAGAATTCACATCTAGTAACAAGGCTGTTAAGCATACTAATAACATTTGGACTCCAGTTTCTTGACCCTATACCATATTTTTTACCACTATGTTAGCTATTCTCCTTTGCTTACCTCTCAACTGATATTAACAATGCTTATAGTACATGTTGATTCAGTTTGGAGCGTTTTAAGTTTTAGAAATTCACATTTTTTATCTTCTGTGCAAATTTGGAGGGAGGTGTTATCTCCCTGGTGCTTTTTTAATGTATGCTCATCATGTACTCCACAAGGCAGAATGATCACGGTTTACATGAAATTGTTTTTCTTGATAACTTAAAAGGCACAATGAAAGCAACTCCCTAGGACTTTGTTTGCCTTTCCAACAGATTTTGTTAATTGTTCTTCAATTTATATAAAATGTTATTTCTTCTATGGCTTCTGTTTGTCCAAAGAGGATCAATAGTGATATGGTTGAATTGTTTCAATAGACCATGTTAATTTGTAAATGTTCATTTTTCAACAGGTCACAAAGAATTCAATTTCTAGTAGTCAACCTGCTGGTGCCATGACTCTTAGTACTCAGTTGATTAAACTTTGTTAATTAGACCTGCCTGTCATGAGCCCTATTCCCAAGATCTTTCTCCCTTGGAAAAAAAAGATTTTAGGGCTTAGGTTTTGCTACAGCAGCCTTTAAATATCCAGGGTCATCTCCCTGTCATAATAAGGAATCAGAATGAAATCTTGTAGCCAAGAATATTATAGTAGATGAATAATATTAGGAATTATATCATATATTTAAATGGGACTATGGTTTTCACGATATGTCTATAGATTATAATTACATGTATGATACTTTATGATGTATTGTAAGCTTTCACTTTCTTTGTTTGACAAATGAAGTAATTCCTTCCTAAAAGTTAGTTATTAATTCAAGGTGAAAAAGCTAATGAGTAAAAGTTCTTAGAAAATAATCTGAATCTCTAATCGTTAATTCATTCATTTTACATACTTTTTCTTTAACTACCTTTCTAATGCATCAAAAATGTGGCCACTCTAGTGGTCAGACATTCACTTTGAGATTATTCCCTACATTGTGGAGACTCAGGAATTTCAATAATTATTCCTAAAATTTAGGTTTCCAAAATTAATCTATCAAGGGGAGTCTTGCTAAATGGTAAAGTATAAAAGCTGGAGTCTCAGAATTGGATGAGAATTTTGGGATAATTTAGCCCAAGATGTATCTGTATCTGAATACCCTCTGTGGCAAATCCAACAGTGATAAGCCAAGCTCCAGTTAAAGACTTGCAATGGGGGGAAGAACCCTTTCCAAAAGCATACCATTGCAATTTTAGATAGCTATATATTGCAGGAAACTTTTACATCCTTCCATCAAGCCTAAACCTAATTTTCCTTTTTGGAATCACTGGACTATTCCTAACCAGCTATGGCCATGAGAATTTCACTTCACTTTTGAACCTCAATTTCATCATCCATAATGAGAGGGGAGTGAATTAGATAATCTCTGTGTTGTCCTTGCCCTGTAAGTCTACGATCTTAAATCTAATTCTACTTATCTAATTTATTCATGACAAATAATTGAATGGAGACTACTCTCATGTTTATTAATGGCATTAAGATGGGAAGAACTAATAGAATATTGAATTAAAATTCTCAATATTATGATAATACAGATATCATATAATAATAATGAGGAAAGGAATGCAAACAAAGTTGACAAGGAAGTGAGAGAGAACATTTTGATTTAATTTTGAACTAATTTGAGTGCATAGAATGACTTAGGGGTCAGAGAGACTTCAACAAGGATTAAGAGAACATTTTAAATAGTTATTATGTTTCTAACTATGACAAGCATAAAGGACATCATTGAGAAAATATGTGAACAGAAAAGGTTGGGTGCTCATGACTCCATCTAACTTGAATGCTTCACTCCTGTCTACAGAATTTAGAAAGACCAAGAAGAAAAATTTTAGAGTGTTGATTAGTTCCTTGATGGCTGAAAGAGGTGAGGAATAATGATGGAAATAGAACTTCTGACAAAAGCATCATGGAGATGATAAATCTTTGAAAGTCTGCCAAAAAGAAAAGTACGTTGCAGCTATTAAGGAACAACAAACTCAAAAGAAAATGTTTTTTTCCTACTATGGTTGATCTGTTTAATGCTTAAGATACTGAATACTAGAAATTTCTTATCAGAGTTATCTAGTAGTTAGGATTTTCCAAGTTTGCTTTAGCTTATTCTCATTTTATCCCATGTTTCAGAAGCCAAATTAGTATTTAAGGAAAATCTTCACTCTTTCCTTCTACCTTCAAGGAGTAATGATTTCAACTCACATGAATTATAAACTGTAATTAAGTTTAAAAACAGAAAAACAATAATTTTAGCAATTGCAGAGAAGTCCTTATTCTCCAGTTAGCAAGTATTTAAGCCTGGGCTCTTTCTTGGAATAATCCATCATACCCAGTTAGACTGATTTGTCAACTTATGGTGATAGGTCACTAAGAGCTACTGGAACATGTCAAACTGAAACTACCTTTGTGAGGAAACACGATTAACTTTTATGATTTCACAGGGGTGATCTCTTTTCCTACTGTCAGAAAATTTCTAAATACATTTCCAATGTCCTATATCATAACTGTGTGTATTTAGGGGACTTTTTTTCAGTGGTCAGAGTTGTGGATGGAGGAGTTAATTGTGGGCAACTGTTTCTGGAGCTGACTTACTTGCAAGCACAGTGAAATCTTCTGACATTGGACCAACTTGTAAAAATAACTTGGACCTTTTAAACAGGTCTGTATAATAATTTATAGACATGAGATTAAAAACCCATAGACCTCTTCGGAAATGTATTTTAGTAAGGTCTATTTCCAGGAAAATCACATCATGTATGTCTGAGAGTTAAAACGGTGTGTGAAACTCTCCAAGCAATAGCTTACTGACTTGAAGTCTGGAACTCACCATAAAACTTATGTCTCCTTAACATTTGCTTCAATACTTCAAGCATTCAAGATTTTGTTGTGCTGGCTCTTCTTCTGCCAAAGCACATCACAAACCTTCTATGTCTTAGGAGGCAGTCCTGATAAGTTGATATAGCTAACAAATCATGACCAAGGTGGTAATAAATTTGCTACAAATAAGCTAGGTTGTTGTTAAGATTGCTAGGAACAAAGAATATGCTAGGTCACCATAAGTATCTAAAGGATTGTCAAACAAAATAAGGATTCGATTTGTTCTGTTTGACTTTGGAGGTCAAGCTAGTAGTGATAATGTTAACCCTAACAAAGACACAATTTTAAATTTGAGGGAAGGGAAATCTTATAGACAATGAAAGCTATTGAAAATAATATGGTCTGACATTGGAGGTAATGGAAGACTTCACTGGAAGTCCTGAAGCAATAAATTTGTGATCATTTAGAAGGTTTGCCAGAGGGATTCTTGTTCAGGTACTAGTTAATTATGTACTTTAGGGCCCCTTGCCAATCTGGGCTTCTGGGATTTTATTTAGGCTCTCCAGCCTGGGAGACAGCAAACAGGCTTGCATCCTATTAGTATAACTATTGAGAATTCTCAATGCAAAAAAGAGATGAAAGATACAGTTGAATTTGTAAAATAAGAAAAGAGTATCACTTTTTCCATAAGTTTTGAAACATTAACAAATCTTGTTAGTTGCTAAAAATATGTACCAATACAAAAATAATTTCATGTTTAGCCTGTCATTATGGTATAATATTTAGAAAGGACTTCTGGCATTTAAAAATTTTGAGAGATAATTTCTAGATAATTTAGTCATGTTATTTTAATAAAAAGGGTCAGTGGTACTCTCAAAGGCTAAAGCCAGAACTAATATGCCCTTGGAAAAGAGAGGTTAGTGACAGTGGCAATCAACTCTGCTTGGTTAGTTAACAACCATTGAGTGGTGGACTTTGCAAAGAGAAGTGAGCTCACTCCAATGGAGGGCTGAGAATAATATCATGTCACTCCTGGGCAGAGAAAGTATCCCTATCCAGAATATCTCCAGCCTTGGGCAATCTTTACAAAGAATCTGTACCTCCACATATACATAAACTTAAGCTTGGGCTCGTAGAGTGGAGTAGAAATACCCAAAATGAGGAGAATGTTAATATTATTTCCCATCAGCCCTGTCTTTGAGAGACTAGTCAAGGACAGGGGGAAAAATACTTAGGTCTCTTCAATTTTAATAATTGGCTATTAATATGAAAGAGAAATAGCCATTTTTCTCAGACCCATGCTCATTTTATGCAGGCAAGGTTAAAGCAACAAAATCTTTAAGAAGGAATCATCTTCAATTTTAAATAAGTACTTAAAGACCTGGCTCAATATAAATGACTCTGAGGAGTTAACAAATCATTCAATTCATTAAACATCATTCACCTTATCTCCAAATATTGGAGGGATGTCCAAGTTTAAGTTAGTACTTTTTAAGTAAATTAAGAAGAAAATAATTTGTTGTCCTGGAAGGAAATGTTGGATTATAGTATAAGGAATATTAATCTATAGTTAATTAAGCATCTCAATATTTACGAATGTAAGATTTTCTTATATTCTCCTTTATAAATGCAGGGTAATGCCATATAGTGACAAGATCTCTGGACTTGGAGGGCTTAGACACATGATTTCTGACACTCACATAGGCATATGACCATGGACTCAGCCATTTCTTGGTAAATATCTGGCATTCTACTTGAACTACCCACCTAGTATTCTCAGCTGAGTCACAGGTATATATGTGAAATAGTTAAAGCATTTTTCAAGTGATTACTATGCATCAGGCATTATCGTAAGTGCTGAGAATACAAGCAAAAATTATGGTTTCTATCCTCAAGGGATTTATATTCTAATGAGGGAAAGCAACACACAAAAAGAAGCTGAAAAGCAAGGGGTTGGGGAAAAAATATCAAGTGGAGACTAGGAAGAGTCTGGGAACTTCCTTGAATGTTGATCCTGGGAAGAAACTAACCATTTAAAAGAGAAGGACAGAGGCATATCCAGAATTAGAAGATTAGAAGAGGAAAAAAATTCTGGATACTCAGTACAACTGGGAAAGAAATTTAGGAGAACTTTCTTAAAAGACCTCAACATGTCTACTAACCACAATGTGATGCCCAATCTGCAGACATACTTCCTCCCTGCTCTGAACAAACAAATAAACAAAAAATCCCAACATTTTTTATGTTTGTGATTTAAAGAGAGAGCACTAGCTAGAGTCAGAATTATATAAAAGGCTAATTGAACAACTACTTAAATTTTTAAATGAAATCCATATCTCTTGAGCCTCCATTCCATACTGAACTCTTCTCTTTCTAATCAGACTTATCCCTCCTCATCTGCAGATCTTAATCTCTCTACTATCACAATCCTATAATATATTGACTATAATGTAGCTAGCTATCTCCCACACAGCATGAGAGTATTGTTGTGTGGTTCAAAGTGGGGCAGAGAAGACATCTCCAGATTCTTTTTTCTCCCTACCAATCTCCAAGGAGACTTTTAATTATAGTCACCAGGGGAAATAGGAGCTTAGAGCCAGAAACCTGGCACTCTGCTCTCTTCAGAAAGGGATGTAGTTTTCAGGTTCAAGCTATACTTCTGATCACTAATAAATAATAGGAAATGAAGCATCCCAATCTTCATATGCAAGACTTGAATCCCTTCCCAAGAAATGCTAATACCTCAATGGACACATAGTAAGTAGCAAGTATGTTAATTTATCCAAATCAGAAGCAAAACAGAAATCAGAGAAAGTACACATATGAAAATATATATCAAAAAATATAGCATGAAGGAACACTCCTATTAAAAATAAGGCAACTCAGCTTTATTAAAAGATAATCCTATATCTCACCCAAGAGGGAATTCCTTGATCTTTCATGTAAGGAGCTAAGAATGGAGACATGACGGAACTTTTAGCTTCTCCCATATTGGCTTCTTTCCAAGTTTTATTCTCCCTTTTGTAACATAAAATGGGCTTGGTATTGTCCATATTCTTTCTTGAAGCTGGAAGTTGCAAGTACCCAAACTAACCAGAGAACTAAATACTAGAGACTCTAAGAGCCTGAAGTAACTTGAAGAAAGTTCAAAGAATAGAACTCTCATCTCTCTCAGTCTCACAACCTTTACTGCATTCCTCCTGCTTATTGACTTCCACCAAAGAGCAAAGAGTTCCATACTAATGAGCTTTGGGACTCAGGTTATAATGAAAGAAAATCTAAAAAAAATAATAATAATAAAGCTGAACACTCTTACCTGAAGTCATCTATCTTCAACCACTCCCAAACTTCTTCCCATGTGCCTTTCTAGATTTTTAGGGTACTGGGGGAAATTACTCAATCACAAATAAAATTGATAGATAAAAATGGGAGGGTTCTGGGAAGATATTACACTAGGTCAGAAAATTCTAAGTTCTTCAGATTTCCCCCACAAACAGAATGAAATAGCATCTCAGGGAGAACATAGAATAGTAAAAAATAAATAAGACTTGAAGTGGAATAAGAATCCTCCTGGGACAACCCAGAACACCCAAAGAAAATCCCCATGATAGGGGTTTAACCAGTGTGAATTGTAAACATGCCCAGGTTAGTTCTGCAGAAATAGCCCTGAGGTTAACTAGTTTTGGAGGAACCCACAGCTCAAATCACAATAACTTTCACCTCCTGAATAGTGGACAGTGTGGGAGTCAAGGGTCTGAGTTGAGGAAGACTGAGGGAACCTCTGCTAATCAGGAACACAAAGCTCAGCTGTGCTACAGAGATGTGGTGCTGGCTGAGAATAAACCACACAGTGGGAGTGAAGAAACAGTGGGTCAGGGATACTGCTGGCTGACAACACTTGCAGGGGAGGGGAGCTTTGGGTTGGGGTTACAGATCAGAGGATAGAGCTGAAGTGAAGGTAGAGGCACCATTCCTCCCAACCCAATATTAGAGATTCTTGCAATAACATAGTTCTCATTAAAAAATAAACAGGCAGAGAAGAAAGAAGCCAATTATAGGAACTTATGATGGGAATAGGGAAGATTGGGATTCGTCTTGAGAGGAGGATAGTGAAGCAAAAAACATGAGGGTAAAAGAGAAAATTTTGAAAATCTACTGACCAGCACCTCAAAGAGATCCTGCATAGAAAATACACAAGAATATTATTGCTAAATTTTGAAAATCCCTGATCAAAGAGAATATTCTTCAAGAAACAAAAAAATAAATCAATGATGCTGTAGCTATAATTAGAATTGTACATGATTTATCAGCATCTAATATAAAAGACCACAGGTCCTAGAATAATGTAATCAACAATCAAAATAACTAGGACGCATAAAGGTATTAGATTATAGTGAGTGGGATAAGGTATGTAGACTAATGGAAATGGGATAAAAAGGGAGGAAAAATGTGGGGGGAGAAGAGAAGGGAGGGATACATGGGTGAGGGGAGGTTAAGTATTCTCAAGACAAGTTAAAGGATACACAAACGCTATAACAAGAGTCAAGAATAGAATGCATTAGGGGGAAAAAAAAGAAGACTAGTAGCCAGTAATCTCAGACATACTCAAATTTAAAGATTTAATCAAGAGAGAAATAAATATTATGTGTCAGCAATATTAATATATTTAGGTGTATGTCTACATATGTGTGTATGTGTAAATACACCCATACTTAACTATAGTCTGCTTGGGGGGATGTGGGGGTGGGGAGGGCTAAGGGAGAAAAGAATGAAAAAGTGTAAAAGCAGAAAACAAAGGCATAATCTATAAAAGAGCAAAAAAAAAAGATAGACTGTCATGAATATATAATGCTTAGTAGTATTGTGTATACTTTCTTGAAATGGAAATTTATCATTATATATTTTGAATCATCCCTCATCTTCTCCTAGGCACTTGAAAATATTTTGTGTCATTTTATTTTTATTTTCATTTTCTGTTTTTCTTTTTCTTTTCTTTTTTTCTTTTTTTGTATTTGGTCAAAAAAATAAATATTTTAAGTACAGAATGATGAGATACAGGGATTCCTTTTCAGATGTCTAAAAACTAGACTAGAGCAGGGAAAACCAAGGGAATGAAAGAATGTTGAAAACTTCCATCATCCTCCAGGGCCAGATGGAATTACTTGTGAATTCTAGCAAACATCTAAAGAACAATTAATTCCAATACTATGCAAATTACTTGAAAAAAATAGGGAAAGAAGGAGTCCTACTAAATGCTTTTTATGATACAGATATGGTGCTAATACCTAAACTAGATAGGGTGAAAACAGAGAAAGAATATTATAGACCAATTTCCCTAATGAATATTGATGCAAAAATCTTAAATAAAATATTAGCAAAAAGATTAGAGAAAGTTATCTCTAGGATAATACATTTTGACCAAGTAGGATTTATACCAGGAATGCAGGGCTGGTTCAAAATTATTAGCATAATTGATTATGTCAATAATCAAACTAATACAAATCATACGATTATCTCAATACATGCAGAAAAACGTTTGATAAAATCCAACATCCATTCTATTAAAAACCCTAGAGAGATAGGAATAAATGGAATTTTCTTTAACATGATCAGTAGCACCTATTTAAAATCATCAGCAAGCATCATATGTAATGGGGACAAACTAGAACCATTACCAACAATATCAGATGTGAAATGAGGTTGCCCATTATATAATTACTACTCAATATTGTATTAGAAATGTTAGCTTTGGCAAAAAGAGAAGAAAAAGAGATTAAAGGAATTAGAATAGGTAATGAGGAAACCAAATTACCACTTTTAGCAGATGATATGATGATATATGATAATATACTTAGAGAACCCTGGAGAATCAACAACTGGAAAAAAAACTATGAGAAAAAATCCACAACTTCAGCAAAGTTGCAGGATACAAAATAAATCCACACAAATATCAGCATTTTACATATTACAAAAAAAGTCCAATAGCAAGGAATACAAAGAGAAATTTCATTTAAAATAACTGTCAATAGTATCTACTTAAAACCTTCAGCAAGCATCATATGTAATGGAGTCAAACTAGAACCATTCCCAATAAGATCAGGAGTGAAACAAGGCTGCCCACTGTCATCATTATTATTTAATATTGTCTTAGAAATGTTAGCTTTGGCAGTAAGAGAAGAAAAAGAGATTAAAGGAATTAGAGTAGGTAATGAGGAAACCAAATTATCACTCTTTGCAGATGACATGATGATATACATAGAGAACCCTAAAGATTCAACTAAAAAACTACTAGAAACAATTCACAACTTTAGCAAAGTTGCAGGATACAAAATAAATCCACATAAATCATCAGCATTTTTATATATTACCAATAAAATTCAGCAGCAAGAGATACAAAAAGAAATTCCATTCAAAATAACTGTTGATAGTATAAAATATTTGGGAATTTATCTGCCAAGGAATAGTCAGGAACTATATGAACTAAACTACAAAACACTTTCCACACAAATCAAATCAGACCTAGTCAATTGGAAAAACTTAAAATGCTCATGGGTAGGCCGAGCGAATATAATAAAAATGACAATATTACCCAAACTAATTTACTTATTTAGTGCCATACCAATCAAACTCCCAAGAAATTATCTTACACATCTAGAAAAAAATGGTAGCAAAGTTCATTTGGAAAAAACAAAAGGTCAAGAATTTCAAGGGGATTAATGAAAAAAAAGGCTGACGATGGTGGACTTGCTGTACCAGATCTAAAACTATATTACAAAGCAGCGGTCATCAAAACCATTTGGTACTGGCTAAGAAATAGAGTAGTCGATCAGTGGAATAGGATAGAATCACAAGGCAAACTAGACAATAACTATAGCAATTTAGTCTTTGATAAACCCAAACACCCCAGCTTTTGGGATAAGTATTTACTATTTGACCAAAACTGCTGGGAAAACTGGAAACTAGTGTGGAAGAAATTAGGGCTTGACCCACATCTAACACCACATACCAAGATAAGATCTAAATGGGTTCATGATGTGGATATAAAGAGTGATACTACAAGTAAATTAGAGGAATGTAATATAGTTTACCTCTCAGACCTATGGAGATGGAATAAATTTATGTCCAAAGAAGAACTGGAACTCTTAATTGAAAACCAGATAGATAACTTTGACTATATTAAGTTAAAAAGTTTTTGTACAAACAAAATCAATGCAGTCAAGATTAGGAGGGAAGCAATAAATTGGGAAATCATCTTTACATCTAAGGGTTCTGATAAAGGTCTCATCTCTAAAACATATAGAGAATTGTCTCATATTTATAAAAATTCAAGCCATTCTCCAATCAATAAATGGTCAAAGGATATGAACAGACAATTTTCAGAGGATGAAATTAAAACTATTTATAGTCATATTGAAAAGGTGCTCCAAATCACTATTGATCAGAGAAATGCAAATCAAGACAACCCTGAGGTACCACTTCACACCTGTCAGATTGGCTTAAATGACAGGAAAAGTTAATGATGAATGTTGGAGGGGATGTGGGAGGGCTGGGACACTGATGCATTGTTGGTGGAGCTGTGAACGGATACAGCCATTCTGGAGAGCAATTTGGAGCTATGCTCAAAAAGTTATCAAACTGTGCATACCCTTTGACTCAGCAGCATTTCTATTGGGCTTATATCCCAAAGAAATCATAAAGAAAGGAAAAGGCCCCACATGTGCAAGAATGTTTGTGGCAGCCCTTTTTGTAGTGGCTAGAAACTGGAAATTGAATAGATGCCCTTCAATTGGAGAATGGCTGAATAAATTATGGTATATGAATATTATGGAATATTATTGTTCTGTAAGAAATGACCAGCAAGATGATTTCAGAGAGGCCTGGAGAGACTTGCATGAACTGATGCTGAGTGAAATGAGCAGAACCAGGAGATCATTATACACGGCAACAACAGTACTATATGACGATCAATTCTGATGCACATGACTCTCTGCAACAAAGAATTGTCTCAAACCAGTTCCAATTGTTCACTGAAGAAAGCCATATACACCCAGAGAGAGGGATGTGAAATGTGGACCACAACATAACATTCTCATACTCCTTGATAGATGTTTGCTTACATTGTGTTTCCTTTATCTGATATATTTTTTGTGTAGATAAGATTTTTCTTGCACAACAATGATAAGTTTGGAAATATGTATACATATATTCGATTTGCCAAAATATTAACATAATTAACATGTAGTGGATATCCTGCCATCTAGGGGAGGGGTGGGGAGCTGGGGGGAAAAATTTGTAACAGAAATGTATGTAATGGTTATTGTTGAAGAATTACCCACACATATGTTATGCAAATAAAATTTAAAAAATGTTTTAAAAAATTTAAAAAAATAAAAAAAATTTAAAAAAAAATAACTGTCAATAATATAAAATTTGGGGGAGTCTACCTACCAAGACAAAGTTAGGAACTATATGAACACAACTACAAAATACTTTTCACACAAAAAAATTCAGATCTAATCAATTGGAAAAATATCCAATGCTCATGGGTAGGTTGAGCTAACATAATAAAAAAGACAATATTACTTAAATTAATCTACTTATTCAATATCATACCAATCAAACTCCCAACAAATCATTTTACAGAGGTGGAAAAAAATAACAAACTTCATCTAAAAGAGCAAAAGGTCAAGAATTTCAAAGGAACTAAATGAAAAAATGCAAATGAAGGTGGCTTAACTTTGGTAGTGGCTAAGAAATAGAGTAGTCCATCAGTGAAATAGGTTAGGTTCACATGACAAAAGAATCAATGACTATAGCAATTTAGTGTTTGATAAATCCCATACCTCCAGCTTTTGGGATAAAAACTCACTATTTGACAAAACTGCTGGGAAATTTGGAAACTAGTATGACAAAAACTAGGCCTTGACCCGTGCCTAACACCCTATACCAAGATAAAGTAGGTTCATGATTCAGACATAAAGAGTGATATTATAAGCAAATTAGAAGAACATAGGATAGTTTACCTGTCAGATCTGTGAAGAAGGAAGGAATTTGTGGCCAAAGAAGAAATGAAAATCACTATTGAACAAAAAATAGATAACTTTAGTTATGTTAAGTTAAAAAGGTTTTATACAAACAAAACTAATGCAAACAAGATTAGAAAGGAAGAAATAAACTGGGAAAACTTTATTTTACATTCAAAGGTTCTCATAAAGGCCTCATTTCTAAAATATTTAGAGAGCTGACCCAAATTTATAAGAATTCAATTGATTCTGCAATTGATAAATGGTCAAAAGATATGAATAGACAATTTTCAGGTGAGGAAATTAAAACCATTTCGAGTCATATGCAAAGGTGGTCTAAATCACTATTGCTCAAAGAAATGCATATTAAGACAACTCTGAGGTACTACTACACACCTCTCATATTGGCTAAGATGACAGGAAAAGACAATGATGAATGTTGGAGGGAATATGGGAAAACTGCAACACTAATATGTTGTTGGTAGAATTGTGAAATAATCCAATCATTTAGGACAGCAATTTAGATCTATACCCAAAGAGCTATCAAACTGCGCATACCCTTTGATACAGCAATGATTCTACTGGGCTTGTATCCCAAAGAGATCTTAAAGGAGGAAAGTGACCCACATGTGCAAAACTGTTTGTGGCAAGAAACTAAAAACTGAGTGGATACCCATCAGTTGGAGAATGACTGAATAGGTTATGGTATATGAATGTTATAGAATATTATTGTTCTATGAGAAACGATCAGCAGGATAATTTCAGAGAGGCCTGGAGAGACTTGTATGAACTGATGCTAAGTGAAATGAGCAGAAACAGATCATTGTAAATGGCAGCAAGATTATATGATGATCAATTCTGATGAACGTGGCTCTTTTCAACAGTGAGATGATTCAGATCAGTTCCAATGATCTTGTGATGAAGACAGCCATTTGCACTCAGAGAGAGGATTGTGGTATCTGAGTATGGATCACAACATTCACTCTTTTTGTTGTTGTTTGCTTGCATTTTATTTTTTCTCAGTTTTTTTTTCCTTTTTGATTTGATTTTCTTGTTCAGCAAGATCATTGTATAAATATATATCCATATATTGGATTTAACATATATTTTTACCACATTTAGCATAGATTATTTGCTATCTAGGGGAGGGGTGGGGGAAAGAAGGAAAAATTGGAACATAAGATATTGCAAGGGTTAATGCTGAAAAATTATCTAAGTACATCTTTTGAAAATTAAAAAGTTTTATTAAAAATTTTTAAAATAAATAAATTTAAAAAAAAAGACAACTTCCATCATCTTATAAACTGATTCAGTGAGAATCACAGAAGCTGCCAGTCCTGGAAGTGAGAATTGATTTAGATAATCTTTGCAATGCAGTCTTTCACACTCACAGCAGAGTTTATTCTGAATGCCCATTTCCAAATCTGCTTCTTTTTTATCTGTGAATTTGCTCAATATGTTCTTAATGCATACTATTTGACGCTTCCAATGGTTGGGGAAAAAGAAGAGACAACATCAGAATATTTCTGCTTGGTGATCAGCTGACAAACTTTATCTTTTTGAATCATTATGACCCCAGATGCAAGGGAAAAATAATCATATTCAAGGAGTTTACAGAAGAATCTTTTGGACTCATTTACATTGCATTTACCTTAAATTCTTAAGAGGAAAGACTCTATCTAGACTCTAAACATTTTCTATCTATTTGTTTTATGAAGTCTTCATCTTATACTCCACATAGGATATTGAGGATAAAGAGATCTGAGTTTCCAAATCATCCTATATTTGCTGACTTCAAGTTTATGCTTGGCCCATTCTAGCCATCTTGATCTACTACTTAGCTGTTTCCATTTGAATCATGTATGGGAAAGTTATCTGGAAGCCTTGGACCAGAGGAAAGAGTCTTGACCACATGTTTTGGTTTGGTTTCCACGTGTCATGGAATTAGTTCTGTAATTTAATATCGGATCATGAAAGCACAGACAGAATTAATTCATGAGTTGTCTGACCTTACTCTTGTCATTAAAGCAAGTAAAGATCAATTTATCAATCCATTCATTTATCTGCAAAGTGACAAGAAGGGAGGAAGCAAAAGAGCATAGGATTCATTGTTCTTCATGATATCATTTGGAGCTGTCAGTGTCTTGGTGCCAATTTTATACACCCTTTTCTACCATGTCATTAGCAGGAACAGATGTTTTGAATTGAGGGTCTCATCCAGGAGCCAAGATGTGCTCTTGACCTAAAAAGACAGGATCAAATCTTCACTGTACAGTAAGTAGTTCTTCATTTGGCAGAAAGGGAAATTTATTTTGGGATGTATTCTCTTTGCTGGAAGATTTCTGTTACCCAAATCAAACTGCCATATGAATTGTTGGTCTGTACTAGCTCAGATATGCTGATTAAACCTTAGCTTTGCAGGCACATTTTCAACCGGCCTCAGCATTTTCAGAATATTGAACAGAGGCTATATCCCCACCCTGAAACTGAACCACTGGTTGAATGTTTGAATGGCATGATCTATAATATACTCTAAGTTTTCAAAAATCCTTTTAAGTATAAGGAATCTGACAAAGTTTGGGGTAAAATTGTATGTCCTACTGTGAGCATCCTAAAAAAAGTAATTAATAATCATAAAAGCATGATACAATTGAGCTTGTGGACTGAGTGTTAATCCTGTCTTCTAACAGGTATACGTGTGTGTGTGTGTGTGTGTGTGTGTGTTTGTGTTGAGCAAGGGCAGTTTTTCCTCAACTAGCAAAGTTCATAATGGTCTCCATTTTAGATCTTCTGGGTTCCCTAGATCTGGTATTTTTTAATCCTCTAGTAGATATCAGCTTCCATTTTACATGAGAGGAAACTAATCCTTAGAAGGCAGAAGACTTTACATTGTCTCAGGGGATAGGAGAGGTCACATTTCATGAATAATTTAAAAAAGGAAAGAAATGACAAGGTCATATGCAAAATCCCTATAGTTTTGTCCTAAGCAGGGGGATATAGATAGGAAGATAGAGGTATAGACAGGAATTGTGATTCATAAATAATGTTTATGCTAAGGTTAATTTTTTTAAATAAGAGAAACCTATTAAGCTGTGCCTTGGGTGTGTAAGCAGAGCTCCAGACAAATCACTTTTACAATTTGAGCCTAGATTTTTTTCAACTGTGAAATGCTCCAGTGACCTCCCAAGACTGTAGTAAGAAGAGGTGTTTGGGAATTTCAGAGTGTTATAAGTGAGTCTCTTCTCTGTTGTCCAAATCTATATGATTCTTCAAAACCCAGAATCTCTGCCAAGAAGCCTTCTAAGCTATTTGAGCTAATACTAATGTTTCCCTTCTCTGAATCTGAGTTGTCTTTGTGGTCTAATCACTGATTACCATCTTCATAAACCCATGGAGTCTATGTCATATATCTATAAATTTCTATCTCCCCCTAAGCATTTAATACTCTACTAGAACATTGTTATGAATTTTCAATGTTAAGCCCTATATTAAAGTGTTAAATGGCAATTTTCTAAGCAGAAGATAAGAGAGATGTGGCAGTCAGCTATACAATAAAAGGGTGAAAGTTATGTATTTTATAAAGATGCATATTTATTTTGAATATGCCTAGAATTGTTCATGCTATCTTCTTTGCAAAAAAACACAAGTTACTCAGAACTGAACTTCAGAGTTAAAAGTGGTATTAGAGAAAATCTACTCTAACCATGCATGAAAAAGAATTCATTGTTCACACTCAACCACTCTCTGTGAGCTCCTCAAGAGCAGGAATTGTCTTGCCTTTCTTTGAATCATTGGTGATTAGCTCAGCACTTTGCACATAGTAGGGACTTCTTAAATATTTATTGGCTATTTATTAACTGACTGATTCTTCTTAAAGATTTAGTGAAGGGAAGTCTGTCACCTCCTAAGGCAGCCTGCTTTTAGACAACATTGTTGAATTATACTCATCTTAAGCACTTTTTTAATTTCAATCAAGGAAGCATGTATTAAGCATCTCTATGTGCCACCACTGTGCTAGGGAATAGTTTGCTTTTCAACTTAGATGCCACAGTTCTGCCTCCTTAGGAGGAACTACTAAAGATCAGAAAAGAAAAGTCTCACAACCAAAGACCTTGATGGTTTATAATGGGTCAATGTTAATTAATATAAAAGACAGTAAACAAAATGCATTATCATGTGCTTTTCCATTGCATCCAATCCACCCATGTGTGTTTATGAAAGTTACAGTTATCTGCAAAATAACATGATATGATAAGGCAGCTGCATAGCACAGTCGGTAAAGTGTCAAGCCTGGAGTCAGAAAATCTCCAATTCCTGAAGTCAAGATTGACCTCAGACATTTATGAACTGGTGACCCTGGGCATGTCATTTAACTCCATTTGCCTCAGTTTTCTCATTCACAAAATGACCTGGAGAAGAAAATGGCAAACCACTCCAATATCTTTGCCAAGAAGTTACAATAAATTAAATATAACTGAACAAAGATCAAACAACAAATATGATATAATAATGTTTATGAGAATAATTTCCTGAAAGAAATCTTAATACATTCTATTGTCCCAGATTCTAATGAACATTTCTCTATTGACTAACATCATCTTGTAAACAGCTCTATCTACAGAATCTAACATTTAGAAACATTAGAAAAATAATGTCCAAAACCAAATGTATCCACAAGTGAATTGTACCAAACATTTAAGAAACAATCCCAATACTCCATAAAACTATTTGAAAAAATAGGTAAAGAAGAATTTCTACCAAATTCCTTTTTTAGCACAAAAAGTATTTTGATATCTGAGACAGAAAGAGCAAAAACAGAGAAAGAAAATTATAGGCCAATTTTCCTCAATGAATATCAATGCAAAAAAATTTAATAAAATATTAGCAAGGAGATTATAGCAATATATCACAAAACTCATATACACTATGACCAGGTAGGGCTGGTTCAATATTAAGAAAACTATGGGCACAATTGACTGTATCAATAACAAAATACATCATATGATTATATCAATAGACACAAAAAAGCTATTGACAAAATACAACACTAATTCCAATTTAAAAAAAAAGTGAAGGAATCATTGGAACCTTCCTTAAAATAATAAGAAGAATCTTTCTTTCTCACACCAAAAGTAGGCAAAACTTCCCAATAAGATCAGGACTGAAATAACTGTGTCCATTATCACCACTATTATTCACTATAGTACTAGAAATGATTGCTATAACAAGAAGAGAAATTGAAAGAATAAAAATAGCCAAGGAGAAAAAAATATTACTCTTTGATGATGATATGATGTTATAATTTGAAAACATTGGAGCATCAGCTAAAATAACTAGTTGGACCAATTTACAACTTCAGCAAAGTTGCGGGATATGAAATAAATCCAAATGAATTATCAGCATTTTTATATGCTATCAAAAAAAAAACTCAGTAGCAAAAGATACAAAGAGAAATCCCATTAAAAAGAATTGCAAAAAATATAAAATACTTGGGAATCAGTCTTCAAAGATAAACCCACTGACTATAAGAACACAATTAAAAAATACTTTATAGAAATAAAGTCATTTAATTTTGGAAAAATATTAATCACACATGGGCACTCCAAATTAAGATGAGGAAAATGACAGTTCTATTTTAATATAGTTATTACCTGCCATACCAATCAAATTATTTTGTACAGTGGGGATGAAGGGAAGTATAGTTAAAATATTCACTGCAAGAGCAAAGGATCAAGAATCTCAAGGGATTCGATGAAAAAAAAAATGTTAAGAAAGATCACTTAGCAATACCAGATTTCAAAGTATACTAAAAAATGGGAATCATCAAATCACTCTGCTATTGGATAAGAAATAAAATAATGGATTAATATAATATTTTAGGGACATAATACACAGTAGTTTGGTGTATCAAGGTGGTGCAATGGATATAGTGTCAGTCCTGGAACCAGGAAGACTGATCTCCTTTAGTTCAAATTCAGCCTATTTACCACTTAGCTGTGTGACCCTCAGCAAGTCATTTAACTCTATTTGACTAACTTTCCTTATTTGTACAATGAGTTGGGGAAGGAAATGCCTAACTACTCAAGTCTTTTTTGTCAAGAAAACCCAAAATAGGGCCATAATGAATCAGATGGCACAAAAACTAAACAGCAACAACAAATTTCTGGATAAACTAGAAAGCAGTTTTGTAACAACTAGGCTTAAATCAATATTTCATAACATGTTCCAAGATAAGGTAAAAATGGGTACATTATTTATACATGATTGGTGAAATGATAAATAAATTAGGGTAGCATAGAAAAATGTACCTGCCAGATCTAAGAATAAGGGGAGAGTTTATGATAAAACAAGAGAAATGGAAGATTGTATGAACTAAAATAGATAATTTTGATTAAATGAAATCAAAAGACTTTTATAAAATAAGCATAAGGTAGGTAAAATTAGAAGGAACACAGTGAATTGGAGAAAAAATTGCAAGAAATTTCTCTTATAAAGTTCTTATTTTTCAAATGTTTAGAGAACTGAGTTAAATTTATGAAAACTAAGAGACATTCACTATTTGATAAATAGTTAAATGATATGAATAGGCAATTTTCAGAAAGAGAAATAAAAGCTACTAACAGTCATAAAATAAAAGCTTTAAATCATTACTGATTTTTAAAAATGCAAATTACAACAATGCTGAGATACCATCCCACACCTATCAGATTGGCTAATATGGAAAGAAAAATAACAAATGTTGGAGGATATGTTGAAAAACTAGGAGACTGATACACTGTTGGTGAAATTGTGAACTAGTTCAATCATTCTGAAGGGCAATTTGTAACAGTGCCCAAAAAGACTAGAAAATTCTGCACACCTTAGTTAGACACAGCAATACCACTGCTAGATCCGTGTATCAAAGAGGTTAAAGAGAAGGGAAAAGGAACTATTTGTACAAAAATATTTTTAGCATTTTTTGTGGTAGATAAAAATTCTCAGTTACATTTTAATTTAGGCCAGAGCATTTCAAGGAATCTTGTGGATCATGTAGGTTTAATACCTCTATTTAACAGCCCTCTGTGAACACTACTGGATATTATAAAATTGAATTCAATGTAGTTTTTGTTCTTTAGTCATTTTTTTTTCAGCCATGACTCCTTAACATCCCATTTGGGATTTTCTGGGCAAAAATATAGGAAGGGTTTGCCATTTTCTTCTGCAGCTCATTGTACAGATGAGGAAACTGAGGTAAATGGTGCTGAGAGACTTGCTCATGGCCACACAACTGTCTAAGACCAGATTTGAACTCACAAAGATTAGTTTGACTGACTCCAAGTCCATCATTCCATTCACTGTGCACCCTAGCTGCCTAAAGTAGCTTTGGTGTTTGGCCAATCCATATTGTTACATATTAAGGCTTCAAATATTCAATTAATTATACTGATGAACCTATTTAATTTTCCAGGCAACTCATATTAAGTATGCACTCTAAGCCATTAATCTCTTCCACTGTTCTTCACTTTTGTCTGACTTTTTGTGACTTCATTTGAGTTTTTCTTGGCAAAGATATTAGAGGAGTTTGCCATTTCCATGGAGGTCACAAAGTCGCAGATATAACAGAGTAACACAATCACCATTTTCTTTTCCAGTTCATTTTATAGATGGATAAACTGAGACAAATAAGTTTTAATGACTTGTCTAAGATCATACAACTAGTATGTGTTTAAGTCCAGATTTGAAATGAGAAAGATGAGTCTTACTGATAGATCTGGCACTACCGAGGGGTCCAATTGCTTTTATCAACAACTTGAAATGTAATTATTAATTAAGGGTTTATTTCTGTTTTCCAAAAAGTATAGTATAGTGTTCATAGTTTTCTTATCCTTGGAAAATATATTTCAGAAACCTCTGAAATCAAGGGTAGGTAGTTCCTTCACTGAAAATGCCTTAAAAGTTAATATCATTAGTTCCTAAAACTAAAACATTTTATCCCAATAGGTAATCTGAACTATGTTGATAATTTGAAAGTAGTCCATCTTGGGGATCATTTTTGAAGCCCTTCCACAATGGTAGGACTTTCTAGGGACTGAAAACTATTGGTGTAGTCTTTGAGAAGCAAGATAAGTACACTGGAGCAATGTGACAATTTGAATGAAGGGACCTAAATAGGGCCATCCGTCAAGTGAGACATGAATCAAAGAACAAGGATCCTTGAAGAGAGACCTGGTGAAGAGGATAAACATCATTCCCAAAAATCTGAATAGGGATAAGGTGTTTTCCAGAGCACCAGACATAAAAGTTGTTACTAGGATTAGTAGTTCTTCAATAGCTACAGAACTTGGAACCTAAAAGTGAAGAATCATCATTACAAATAGAAAATCACTGGATGATAAGCTGGGAAGACATCTTCTCTGATCTCTTTTTTTTTATTATCTGAATTGCTCAGCTCATATCATGATCCCCCAAAATTTGAGTATTAGTCAATAATCAAGGTGCAATTATTCAGTCATCCTTCTTGATCTCTGTATGACATTTTAGATTGTTATTCACACTCTTCTCTTGGATTTTCATTCTTCTGGGTTTTTTGATTTCCTTCTGCCTCTCTGACTGTTCTTAATTTTCTATTGTTGGTTCATCAACCATAAGATGTCATCTTTCCAATTATGCATATATCAAGAAGCTCTGGTGTGGCATCTTCCCTCTTCTTCTCTTATATTCTCTTGCTTGGTGATGTCTGCAGCTCCCATAGGTTCAATTACTATCTCCACCGAGATTTATAGAGAACTCTATGTGTATCTAGCCTTTGTTTTTCTCCTAGGCTCTAGTCTCTATCACCAACTGACTATTGGACATTTTGAAATGGATATTCTTTGAGAATCTCCATCTCAGTATCTCCAAAAAGAACTAATTATCTTTTCCTCAAAAGCCATCTTCTCCTGACTTGCATTATTTCTGTGAAGGACCCAATCATATTTCTATCATCCATGTTCCCAATTTCTGAATTATCATGAACACCTCACTCTCTCTCATTCTATATACCCAGGTTCCAGATCTTGTTCTTACCACTACAACATGTCTTAGCATGCTCTTCTTTCCATTCATAAAGTCATCATTCTTGTCTGGTTCAGCATCTCTAGTCTAGATTATTGCAACAATTTTGTTTCCTTGCCTCTATTACATCCTCCATGTAGTTGCCAAAGTAATTTTCCTTATATGCAGGTCTAACCATGACACTCCCTTCAGAAATGTCGAGTTGCTCCTTATTGCTTCCAGGATCAAATATGAGTTCTTCTGTTTGGATTTTGAAGCCATTTACAACTCCCACCCTCCCCCCACACTTCAATATGATAAATCACTTCATCTTATGTACTCTGCAATTCAACAATCTTTGAGGGTTCTCATTACCCTCTTAATCCACCATTTCTGTAACTTTGATTTGGTTTATCCCCATGTCAAAAACATCTTTATACTTAATTTTTGCCTTTTAAAATGCTTTTGTTTCCTTCAGATATATGTTCAGAAAATAGTTTATAAATGGAAGTAGGCTATAGGGATAAAAAGCAAACTTTCATTTAACTCTACTATCTCATTGTTATTTTGATTGATATATCTCAACTCTATAAATTAATGTCATATCATTCTTTATTATTATTTGGCGTAGCTCAGTCATGAAAACTATTTCAAAAGTTACATGACTATTCTTTATTTGCTAAAGGTCTTTCATAACTGTATATATAGGACTTGGTGAGGGTAAGGAAGATTCATGTTCTTTAGTTCAAATCTGGCCTTCAGGTATTTACTCCCTGTGTGATCCTGGGGAAATCAATTAACCCTGTTAGCTTTAGTTTGCTTCATCTGTAAAATGAGCTAGAGAAAGAAATGACAAACACTCCAATAGCTTTACCAAGTAAACCCCAAGTCGGATCACAGTCAAACACAATTTAAAAAATGATGAACAAGAATCAGCAGATTTCAAGTATGCATTGGTAAACTGACTTGTAGCTATTTTTGATTTTAAGTAATTTTATAAAATGGGATTTCCCATTCTCTTCTTTCATTGTGAGATTATTTGTAAATAGAAATGCTGCTTTATTTTGCATGTCAATTTTACTGAAGAAATTAATTAAATCCATTAGTTTGGTGATTCTTTATGATTTTCTACATAAACCATCAAGAATAGTTTTGCCTGTGCTGTGTATTGTGTGCCTATAATGTGTGTCTATGCTTTCCTATGTGTATACATGTATATATGTACATACAAAGAAAGCTTTATCTACTTTGTTGTTTGCATATGTATACTTACAAGCTTTTATCATATATATATATATATAAATTATATATATATACATTATATATATATAAATTGTTATTCTATTTCTGTATTTGTAGAATTTTCTGCATAAATGGTTGGGATTTTTATATCTCCAGTCCATACTACCAGGGTCTGGCAGATGACTAATAAATACTTATCAATTGACTTACATCAAATGCTTTTCCTGCATCTATCTCTGTAATGATGTGATTCATTCATTTATTCAGGCAGGTTTTTTTTTTTCATGATTCTGTTCATTGTGATCTTTATGTTGAACAATCATTAAATCCTTGGTATAGATCCAATTTGATAATACCTCAATCCTTGAATATTTGGCCAGGATTGGATTATGAAATCATTAATAGGCATATTCTGGTCATCTTGGCTTAGTATTATTTTTGTTTGTTTGTGTGATACTAAACCAAGCATATGTTTGTAATCTGTTTGGATCTGCTAGTGATTAGCATTGCTGCTGGGAAGCTCTGGCCCTCTGGGCCGGGCTTCTGGTGGCCTGTGGTGCCACCTGCTGGTGGCTCGCCTCACCTGCCACAGGGCCTTGGCCAGCTGATGGCGGGGCTGCTGAGCACAGCTCGGAGGAGGGCCCCAGCCCCATTTGGGAGGCCTCTGCTTGGGCCTCAGCGCTCCTTCCTGGGGTTCTGCCAGTTCCAAGTCATCCAGGTCAGTTCTTAGTTACTCGCAGTTAGAAGGTTCGCTCACTCCTTGTGGACCGCAGGTGCGGCAGCGGCCTACCACTGGGCCTTTCAAGGAGCTGTGCTGGGGGTGTGGCTCCCCAGGAACAGCAGGGCCAAGAATCATTCCCAGGCTTATTCCCATCCCCAGAGGAGAGCCAGGAGGTGTCTGCCTCTCTCAGAGGCTGGTACTGCCCTGACGTCATCACCCAGGGCGCAGCCTAATGTGATCACAAGCCAGGCTGAAGTTGGCGCAGGGCTGATGTCATGGAAAACGTGAGCAGCGACTCCCTGATGTCATCCCGCCCAAGCACGCTCCCTGCCTGGACCAACCATGGGCCTTTCCTGGACCAGGTGACCCTGGTGGACTGGCTCTGAGCAAAGTGAGCAAAGTGCCTAGGCCGGTTTTACCCAGACCCACCCGGCTTCTCCTGGAGAAAGCCTTTCCCGCTGCAGTTCCGCCTGGCGGGCGAAGCGCCTGCTCTCCCAATCTCTGTGATACTGAATACTGTGTCGAGCGGCCCCAGGCAAACCCTGGCCACCACTCCCTCCCACCCTGCCTCAGGGAAGTTGGGGACGTTGCTGGTCTTTCCTTCTCAGAAGGGACCACGACATCAGGGACGGGATGCCATGGCATGCAAGTGGATTTAATTGAGGAAGGCTGGGCATAGTCACTTGCTTCACTTTCCCCTCCAGAGCCACCTGGGTCCAGTGGCAAGATATAGATCAAGAAGACTGGAGATGGCCCTGCCCATATCGGGAGACCTTGGCCTTTTTAAGCTAAAATCTTCAACCAGCCTCAGTTTGACTGAAGCTATACCGTTCAGTGATTAAGGCTGGGGAGCAATTGAGGCAAAGGATCACTTTTGCTCAATCCAAAATGATTTAAATAAATAAGAGCCTCAGGGTTTCTGCCCAAAGCAGAAATGACTGCTATTTACATTCAATCTGAGTCAATCAGGGGACCCAAACAATGACCAAATGGGGCTTGGCCTACAACCTATTAGGGTCCAATGAGAATCAGATTGGTTTGGGTTTAAGGCGTGGTCCTTAAGAAAGAAATCTAGCCAGTAAACCCCAAGATATCTTGGGAGGGTTCAAAGATGCAAAAGAGAAAAAAAATGCTGTTAAGAGTATCTATAGGTAATGGTATGACATCCTATGTCCACAGAAGGAGGGAACTAGGGGAGGGAAGGAAGGAGAAAGGGAAGAAAAGAAGGAAGGGTGGGAGGAAGAAAGGAAAGAAGAAAGGAAGGGATAGAAGAAAGAAGGGAGAGAGGCTCCATCCCAAATCTTGCCATCCCATTCTTAGACTTTCCCTATGTCTGCTCTCACTGCACAGGCCCCCCATCCCAATCCTCCCCACTCTGAGCAATAGGGTGTATTTGGTACAGGCAACTCTCCCTGCTCCTTCTGCCCTAGGACACCTAGATCCAGTCATCCTGGCCCCATTCTCACTGCTTTTACCTCAAATCTCCCCTTACTAGCCCGTGGTGCCTCTGTCCTAATCTGCCTGTATTAAGAACCTCATCCATTCTCTAGGGTGCCCCCAACCTGTATTGAGAGCCTCCCTATTGTAGTCTGCATGGTATTTTCATCTAGTCCTTAAGAGTGCCCCCATTCTGATTCTGTATGACATTAGCTAGCCCTCATTATGCAGATCATCCAATTCTAGCTTTTTTTGGATAGAATTGTTCTTTTTTTTTTTTTCAATCTGCTCTATTGATGAATCCTCCTCCTCTCTATGGAGGCTTTTCGACATATACTGAGCAGTAGCAGCAGCAACCAGAAAGTTTCCCCAGAGCCTATTGCTCTTCAATTGATTACCATCAAGCAGCAAACTGCTTTGGGCTTCAGGAGATCCAAATACTCTAGTTTAGAGGTCCTTAACTGCTCATCTCCTGCGTATTTCCCCTCTTCTCTGAATGAGTTTAGAGCTAGGCTCAGGATTCTCCTTTTTTCTCCACCTCTGCTCTTACACTTGGGGATTTCATATTGTTGTTCCCTCTACTTTCCCAAACTTAACTCCCACAACTTACTCTTCTACACTTCCAAAGTCAAATGAATTCTAAACTTCTACTAAGAAGAATTCTGAAATTCAATACTTCCTCTGAAACCGTATCTATTTCGTGGAAATTATAACATTGTAAGTGGCATAGAAATTTTAAAAAAAAGTTTATAAATCGCAATCTATATCATAGAGAGAAATTGGTCAGGAACCCAAATTTTAAAAACATATTCTGGCATTAATTATCAAGTCATGTCAGATGAGAAGAACATCAGCCTAACTTCCATACAGTGAAATCCTTAGTGATTTCTACTTATAGAAATTATCTTCTCAGCTTACATGTCTTGAATACATATAAATGTTTACCGTGTATGCATATATATTCATACATAAATATACACATGTCTATCTATCTATCTATCTATCCTTCCTAAAATCAGAACCCTTAAGGCTATTCATATGGTATATGTACATGACTGATATGTGTATATATGTGTATACACAAATAAATGCCATACATATATGGTATATGCATGTGTGTATATATTTACACATGTTTATATCTGTAGTTAGATTCTTGTTAACCTATATTCTTCCTAAAATGAGGACACCTAATGTAAAATAATATTCCTGATATGAACTGACTAGTACAACAGGCAGCAAGACTATTACCCAGCTTGTGATCTATACTACATATTTTTAAAAATTCACATTAAGATTGCATTTTGAAACTTCTTGAAATAAGCTTGGTGTATAATGGGAGTGAGAAAGAAATATATACAGATAGTCAACCAAAATATAAAATTATACAGATAAATACAAAGTAATTGAACACAACATAATTATATAATTTTTTTAGGGGAGAGACCATCAGTTTATGTGAGTTAACAGGGTCACACAGATAGTAAGTGTCTGAGGATATATTTGAACTTAGATCTTTTTACTGTTTGGTGGGCATTTGTTCTATTTTCTATACCACCTAGCTGCCCTGTCCATAGAAAGAGGATCCTAACAGTGTAGGTGTTGGTCAGAAGATGTTTCATGCAGAAAGCTTGAGCTGTGTTTTAAAGAGAAAACAGAATTCTGTAAGGGAAAGAAAAGGAGAGAGCTCATTCCAGTCATATGCAATGACTAGGGGAGGTGCACAGAGTAAATATGTGAAGTGTTATGTGTGAGGAAAAGAGAAGGGCATTGTCAAGATTGTATAATGAGAAGGACAAGTATTGTCAGGTGAGGCTAGAAAGATGATTAGCTACTAGGTTGTGAAAGACATTAAAAGCTAAGAATAGAAATGTATATTCTATGCTAGAGAGTTAAGGAAGTAGAGAAATCACATCATCAAATTCATGCTTAAGGAAAATTACTTTTCCATGAAGGATGGACTAAGGTAGGAAGAGACAAGAGGCAGGGAAACCAGTTAGGCTTTTGAAGAAATCTTTATCAGTAATTATCTTAGTCAAAGGTAATGGGGTTATGAACCAAGATGCTAGTTATATAAAAGAAGAGATGTGATCAATTGTAGTAGTGATTAAAATGGTATTGCTTGGAAACTGATTGGATACCTGTGGTGACAGAATTAGAACATGGGTAGTACGCCAAAGTAATGAATCTGGGATGGCAATGAATTCTATAAAAATTGGAAAGGCTGCAAGATCAAAGACCTTATGGGGAAGAAATTAGATACAGTTTGGGGTATATTGAGTTAGAGATGCCTGTTTAATTGTCAAATAGGCAATTACTAATTCAGGATGAAATAGCAAAGGAGATAAATGTATTGAATATAAAAATCCCTTAAAATCTACCTAGAGATGATACTTTGGGGACCATTAGAAGTATTGAGAGATCATGTAGAGAAAGAGAAGCAAAAGGGAAATCAGTATAGAAACCTGTGAATACACTTAAATCTAGGTGTGATAAGTATGGGTAGATAGGATGTGAATGGGATATTAAGAAGGAACAATGAGACAGATAGGAGAAGAACCAAGAGAAAGAGAAGTCATGAAACTGCAAAGAGGATAAAATGGACCAAAGGAGACTGTAGTCAGCAGTATCAAATTCAATAAATAAGGAAGAAGAAAGACATCCATGAAGAAACCATCAGATTTGCCAACTGAAAAGATATGAGATCAAAAGGTATAATGTGGAAAGGTTTGAGGAGGGATAAGAATAAAGGGAGATAGTAAGTATTGACAGAATTTTCAAGCAATTGAAATTCGACTCATGGTAAAAGACCCATTGGATTTAATGGTGTTTAATATCCTTGTTCTAGCAGCTTGCCCTGGACAGGATGTCCAAATATCTCCCCAGAACTGATCTATATTTGCTGTCAAGCTGTTCTCTCCAACTAATAATGGCATCCTTCACTTGGGAGTTCCTTATGGTACTTGGGATATGACCACTTAGTAACTTCGTAAATTCTCATGGGTGGAGTGTTGCCACAAATAATTATGGGACAAGAAATCAGCCAGCTCTTAAGTTTTGCCAAAAAAAAAGCCACAACTTTTTTTCTGGCATCCAAAACCAGTCAGCCTAGGACAGAGAAGTGTGTTCCAATGTCCACCTCAGCCACTCTCATTTTTCCTGAAATGTATTCAACAGAGACAGGAGATTAGCAGCTGTTAATATCAAAATTCTGGATTTCTTTGTATCACTTTTTCAGGGAATGAACCATTGTCATCCATATGGACTTGTTCTTCACTAGGGGTAGCCACCAATGGGAAGCACATGACATAAAGATTGGATAAGCCTGGTTTGGTTGGAAATAGGCTGGTTACTATGGGAAGAATCAGAGCAAATCAAGATTTTCAAAATGGTAGCAGCTTACTGGAGTACTTACCTGTAAGGGAAATGGGAAGGAGGAAGGGTTACCAGGATGGGGCAGAACCAAGGATTCATAAAAGTGTAAATCAGGAACAAGTATTAAAGAGCTATAAATATAGCTACATAATGGAGAAGGTAGTTTCACCGGGATGCAGATAACATGCCTAAGGAGACTGATAAATGAGGATTTGAGGAACAGGATGCTGAAATGTCAAACATGGAGTAATAACTTATCAGGATTCAAAACTGGCCAGTTTGTCTACCTAGTACTTTAATTATTTATTTTTTTGTATTTATTCATCATATAATTTATATAGATATATGTATATATACATATATATATATATATATATATATTTGTTATCTCCCCCACTATTATGTATCTTTTTAATAGTAAAGAAGGTTTAATTCTATCTTTAGCATCAGACTCAGTGTCTGGTACATACTAAGTGATGAATGCTTGCTGATCATTGGATGTTCAGGTACTCAAGCATGGCTGGAGACTGCCAGTTCTTTTCCTCCCATCTGTTCTACCTGTTAGGGCTGAAGTTTCTCCTGAATTCTTGGCATATTCGATCATTACTCTATCTGAAATGCTTCCAGTCTGAGAAAATGTCAAGCATCTGGTGCAAGTTTATTGTTATTTTCCATTTGCACTGCTGAGTTGAGATTAAAAGTTTAATTCATTAGCATTCATTAAAATGGAGTATTTTATGACACTAGGCTTTATAAGGAGGCCCAAAGGAAAACCTGTTACTGTCACAATCTCAGAATGGGAAGAAACCTTAAAGGTCTTGTGATACAACTGCCTAGGATATCCTACTCCAGCAACTTGAGAAAGTCATCTTTCAGTCCTCAGACTGAAGAGGTCCATCTTACTTTGAAATAGAAAATTATAGACGTTTTCCATATATCAAATAGCATCCATTCCTCTGCCATTTCAAATCAACAAAATTTAATGAAGCATCTGCTGTGTTCAATGAGCTAGGCTTGATGCTAGGAACATTCTTATCTGCCAGAAGATCTATGACACCATTAAATATTCCCTTCAATGAGGTATCACATGGCCCATTCCTGCCAGGTGTTCTGCCTCTCTCTGTCTCTGTCTCTGTCTCTCTCTCTAAATGTCAGTACACTTGCCTCCTCTCCCACACACACAATCCTGTGTTTTTGTGTATATAGTTAGATTGATATAAATATATATTCTTTAATCCAATAATTATCTAGAACATCATTGTTAAGTATTCATTGTGTCTAAATCTTTTGTTTGTATTCCTTGCATTTATGGCAATATGATTTATAAAGGCTTACTTCTTCCTTTTTACATTAATTTGAAGGATCTTTATGCTTTAATACATCACTGAATTTTTAATAGGCCTAGGTAGTGCTGAAAATTGTGTGTGTGTAGTCTCTGTGTGTACACATATATTTAGTAGTCCAATTAAGAAGATGCCATAATTCTCTCAGGTATACTTTCTCCAGCCATGTATGCAATTTTAAATTTCCTTTTTGCTTATCTTTTTGTTTGTTTTATCAAGAACTGAGAACGGTTTTGTCTATTCTATGTCTATTTGTAATTATTTTTTATTTATGAATTTATATGACAAGCCATTTGGAACATATAAAAATTTTATATTTGATTTATTTAATTAATTTAATATGAATATGGTTATTGATTTCTTTTCTATGCTTACTTTCAGGACAATTCAGTTTTCTTCTTTATCTCTAGGTTATAATTTTTTCTCTTTGTTTTGTCTGATAGGATTGTTGAGGCACAAAGGAGACCCCAAAAGTTTGGGGTTTCAAATCAGTATTGTGAGTTGTCTCAAAAGAATTTGCAGGCTTGAACCCATCTCCAAGTCAAGGGGCAAAGTTTATTATAACTCTAGCATCATTGGAAGAGGGCTAAGTTCAAAAAGAATTTCTTAAAGCAACAGGAACAAGAAGATAATTTTATAGGAAAAAGTGAAAGATACTAGGAGCTTCATCTTACTTATTTGCCACTTTTATGGCTTGCAGGTGGGTTTGAGGAGTAATTTATTCAGGACTGTCTCAATAACTTTGTTATCACTGATCAACAAATTATTTATGTAACAATCACCAATGTCTGTAGGACTATACTATAGTTTTTCTGAGGCCAGGAGACTTCAAGATTACTGACAAAGATTATTAGAACAATAGCACTCCAAAGATGAGGGGGCTTCAGGATTATTGCTATATCTTCTCTAAAAGCTAAAGAAAGAAATATTATTATAGTATTCCTAAGGCCAGGGAATCCCAGAGTTATTGCAACATTTCCCCTAGAAGCTGGGCCCCCATTAGGATGCCTGAAGCTTTTATCTTTTTCAGCATCACCTGATGCATGGCAAATTTTGTTTCAGTTAATTTTTCTCCCATGTATGAATTTGTGCTACAGTTACTTTTTGTTTTAAAAAAGATTGTGGGGGCAGCTAGGTGGCGCAGTGGATAGAGCACCAGCCCTGAAGTCAGGAGGACCTGAGTTCAAATCTGGTCTCAGACACTTAACATTCCTAGCTGTGTGACCCTGGGCAAGTCATTTAACCTCAATTGCCTCCTCAAAAAGCAAAAAAATAAAAAAATAAATAAAAATAAAAAAAAGATTGTGGCATTTTAATTTTTGTAATTGGGCATTATGACCAATGCCCAGATCATCCGAGAGGAAGGAACACATGTGAGAGATACCAGGGACCTGCTTTTGAGAGAAAATAGCATGATGCCATGTGGAGAGAATAGCCTTTGTCTATAGCATCTACATTGGAGAGGATCCTGCAGCTTAAAAACATAAAAAAAAACTAACCAAAGAAAGAAACACTTGCAGATTTGAATAGTCTCACTCCTTCTATTTCTACTTATATCCAGAGATAGTCTAACTGACCAAAAGTATAAGCACCATTCACTATGCTGGGGAAGAAGCACTCTATTCCTTTTCTTAGGCCCTGGGCTATTAAAAAAAACTGGACTTGGACTTTGGTGCATTTTGCTTAACCTTTTCAGTTTTAGGTGCAGTGGGATAATTATTAGATGCAGAATATTAGGTAGAACCTTAAGTCATGGACAAGTCGGAAACTAAATTTTAGGATAAATATTGCAGCTAGTTCAGAAGGGAAGTTCTGAAAAACCAGGATTCAAGGCAGCATGCCCAAGGGGATTTTGGATTTAGAATTTGGTAGGACTAATGCTACTCAGAAAATGAAATGAACTGAACCAAATCCTCCTTACCTCCTTAGAGACTGAAGGATTTTAGGGAGAATCATTTGTAAATATGGTGAAAATATTTTTGTATTTTTCTTGTTATAACTTAGAAGTTATAGAAGTTTTCTTTGAAAAGTTAATCTGCCAGCCCTGAAGTCAGGAAGACCTGAGTTCAAATCTGGTCTCAGACACATAACATTCCCTAGCTGTGTGACCCTGGGCAAGTCACTTAACCTCAATTGCCTCAGCAAAAAGCAAAAAAAAAAAAAAAAAAAGTTAATCTGGCTATTAAGTGAGTAAGTGGAATTGGAGTGTTGGGAACTCTAAAATTACCTAAAATAATCCTAAAATTAGGGTAACTCCATCAGTCGGGGTTTGAGTCAATGTTAGAATAAACATTCCCCGAGTCTCCTAAGAGTTTGATAGAATTTAGTAGGAGAGCAGAGATGTGACAAAACTGGCTTTGTCCATTCTATTTTCTTATCCAATCTTTCACTCTCTTTTATAGGATAGTTTAATTCATTCAAATTTAAAGTGATGAGAGGTAGAATTATGTTTTTTTCTATTTTCTCTCCTATCCCCTTTTTTTCTGAATTTGTATCTTTTGGTATTGTTCTCTTTCCTTTGTAATGACAGTAATGAACTTTACCACTTCAGTTATTTTTGCTTAATCTAATTTATGGTGATTATTTTCAAAGACCCTCTTCCATTTTCTTTAAATTCCTTTTCATATTTCCATGCCTTTCCCTGATTCTCAAGGTTTAACTAACTTATTCATTCATTTTCTCTAGTTTCCTTTTATTGGTTATCTAATCATTACTCTCTTTCCCCACTCGCAGACAGTAAAATAAAATTCAACTTTTCTCATTTATCATATTTTGTTACTTACAGTTTTATTCAATGATGTTTTCTTAAAACTTTTTTTCTAATTATCTTCTTGATTCTACCCCCTTCTTTTCTATCAAAGACTTTTTTCTTTGATCCATCCTACTTATACTTCTTTACTCCTTTCAATTCTGCATTCCTTATGGAATGAAAGCTTCCAAGGTACCATTTTTTCCCTTTTCTCACTCTATGTTATTTCATAATAGATCTTGACTCCCCCCCCCTCTTTTTTCCATTGTATCTATTCTTGTAGAGGAAAAGAGAATAAAAATATTGCCCCCCATGTTAGAATATGTGCGTGTGCACGTGCCCTTTTGTGTCTTTGTACAATTCATTACAATTCCCTACCCTCCCCATAATCATTTTCTTACCTCAATATGGGAAGCTGTTTCTGACTCATTATGCTCTGAATTGAGCTCTTTATCCTTCTAGATGTCAGTTTCTTCTTTTGTTCTTAACTTGTTCTGAGGCAGGATGTGATCCCTAGAGACACAATGATCCCCTATACTTCATCTCAGTAAATACTGAAGTTCTGCAAGTTACAACCCATCTAAGGTCCCCATCACGAATTATAGACTGTCTCTCTTCCCAGAGGAGTTTTCTTCAGTAGGACCTGCTCCAACACCAAACAGATTTCATCCTGTATGTATCCCTACCTTTGCCAACTCACCAAACCTATTGTACACTCTCATCTTCTGGAGCAACTACAAAAGTTATTTCCTATAGATTTTTACCATTGCCTTAATAAAGGTATGTTCCATATGATTCTCATCTTCTTTCCCTTTGATGTTTACTCCCACTTTGCAGATAGTCCCTCAAAACTGGTCTTTCACCATCATTACTTCAAAGGAAAAAAAGAAAAACCAAGATAAATATGAGACTTATTGGTTGTTATATTGTAATACATCCCTATATTTTAACTGAAGTGATTACAAAATGATAACTTGATATCTTGATCTTGTTTGTTTCTTTGCTTACTTTGAATGTCCCTCTTTTATTGAACATCATTTTAATTCATTGATAATTAAGCTTAAATTGCAGGGCATTTTCTCTTCAGTGGTGTCTTGAAATAATTTACTTTGTAGAATATTTTTTTTGTAATTCCTGGTGAATGCACATCAGTCTTGTCTTATACAAATTTCTTTTCTTCATTTGAAAGAAAGTTTTTTCTCTCTCTGTCACTTGAAGAATTCATTGTCACTGAAATTTTTAAAAATTATGAATATTTGTCTTGGAATTTTCAGTTTAGGATCTTCTTCTCCTGAAAGTGATCTGTGGATTCATTTAATTGACACATTTTCTATATTTGTTATTTTTTTAAATAAAAGCTTTTTTATTTTCAAAACATATGCATGGAGAATTTTCAACATTCACCCTTGGAAAACCTTGCTTTCCAATTTTTTCCCTCTCTTCTCCCCACCCCCTCTCCTAAATGGCAAGTAATCCAATTTATGTTAAACAGCACATTTTCTATCTTCATAAGTTCTGGATGGTTAAATTATTTCCTGAACTATAGTGTTAAAAGCTTTTGAACTTGTTGGATTCTTCTGGGAGACATAACCCTGAAATTGTCTCTCCACACCCTGTCTTTGAGATCAGTATGTTTTCTTTATATTTAGATCATGTTTTCTTTTAACATTATTATTTTGCCCCTTCTTTTCATCTACATTGTTCTTTGTTTTGTGTATTTTTTAGTCCAATCTATTTTTCATGCTATTGTTTCTTTAATTATACTTGCCATTATGGATTCAAGTTTTTTTTTTATTCTGCCAATTATTTCTACTGTACGAGCCATAAATCCTGCTTTTATGACTCCTATTTCTCTCTTTAATCATGTGGGAACATCCTGCTATGGTTTCATATTCGCTTGGAAATCCATAGGGTCCTTTGCCATGCCAGATGTTAAGCTTTTTTTAGAGGTTCTGAAAGTCACATTTCCCTCTGTTTTTAACATTTCAGTGCATTAATATGTTTGTATTAAAAGTTTGTAATTGAGTTTATTCCTCCTAAGACCGTTAAAAATTTTGGTACTTTTTCCTCACAATTCCTCTTGCTCATGTGTGAACTCCTTCTCCTTTGATGTTAGATATCTTAAAGACTAAAACTCAGTCATCTTAACCTCCTCCAATGCCAAGCAATTCACTTTTCCCCAATATCAATCTAATCCACAAATGATTCCTGAGGTTGCAGGAACAGCCTTCAGATGGATGTCAACCTCCTTTCCTTCAGGCATGGTAATATACCCCCACACACACACATATACACACACATGCACACAAACATATGCACACACACATGATATTCTACACAAATTTCTTGTGTTCCTTATTTCTCTGATTAAGCATTAATTCACTGCAGCATGTTACCTCTGTAGGGAGAGAAAGCTTCCATTTTTATATATTTCCACTGCCTTCACATAGAGTGAGAGGAACAAGTTATCTTGCTTGTTGCCACAGAATTGTTGGATGAGGGCAGGGATAGGTGCTGGAAGACTATAGTATAATAAAGTAATCGATGAATGAATATGAAAGCAAAAGTCTGTGATTCTCATTTTACCAACTTGTCAGAACATGAATCTAGTTGAGGGAGTTTCTTAGGAATAAGATATTAATCAGTACAATCACAGTCAATTCACCGAGTTTTTACCCCATTGAAGTTCTTAAGGTTAGCCTGTGGTGATAGTTGCCATTAATTTGTACTTCTTTTGCATAATTATTATTTTGGAGAGGTGTGAAAGGTTATGAGGATTAGAGAAAATGGCTACTCTTCCATCTTGTTGGCCACATGGTCATGAATCTTGGTCTTTCAATGAAGTGTCTTGTGTTGTTGATTGGATGCCTGAAATCCTTAACTAGATATTACTACAATAAGCCAAATGTAAATAAACTGAAATTTTCCATGTTACATTTAATACTTAACAACATATACATAGGGTAACTAAATTTGCTAACATAGAGGGGCATTTATTGAAGTCAGAGCATTCAAAAATACTTATGGGAACATATATTTTGTGCTACAATGAAATCTAGGTTATCATTTAGGGAAATCTTTTTTTTCAGATAAAGTTGTGGAAACTAAAGAAGAGTAGATGGGACTTATCCAAGATCACATAGATAGTAAATGGAAGAAGTATAGTTTAACCCCGGGTCCTCACTGCATTTCACCATATTGGTTCTTCAATAATATCCACCAAAGAATGAATTAGCTAAGCATGTCATTTTCTATTTTAAAAACATCATGTCTGTGTATCTTCAGTGCACATTGTTCCTTTGTTCTTCTTGTATTCTCAATCCCCACAATGTTACAAAGCTTCCTAGATCTGCTTTATCACCATCAAAAAGAGTTTGAACTAACTATTCACCTAGGAAAAACAAAGTGGTCTGACTTGTTTGTTGTCTTCCAGGAAAATGAAAATTTAAAATAAATGTGCATCTCTCCAATAAGTGTGTTTCTTTTAAACAACATATTGTTGAGTTGTGGTTTCTAATCCATTCTGCTATCATTGTTTGGTTTTTGGATAAGTTCATTTCATTCACATTCAAAGTTATGAGTAATAATTAAACATTTTCCTCCCATCTTTTGTTTCTGACAACTGCCTTTTTTTATTTACCTTTAATTCCTTTTTCTTTTCTCTTATCTTCTTCCTCTTTTATTTCCCTATTTGATAAGGTAAATTTCTATACACAATTGTGTGTGTATATCCCCTCTTTAAATCAATTTACATGTGAGGAAAGGTACAATTATTGCCTACCCCTCCACTGTTTTCCCCTCTAATATAAAAAGTTCTTCCTTAAATGCATCTTTTATGTGTTATAAATTTAACCATTCTTACCCTCCATTGTTTCCTTTTCCCAGGGCATCCCTCTTTCCCACCCATCTTTTTTTTTTTACATTACCCTGATATGATCAACTCCCTTCCACTTATTTTTCTATTTAGTATCCTCCTAACTGCAACTGCTCTAATAATGAGGAAGTCTTAGAAATTACTTAAATCATCTTTCCATAGAATAATTGAAAGAATTGACTCTTATTGAGTCCCTTATTATTTTCCTTTCAGGTTTACCTTTTTATGCTTTTCTTAGTCTTGCAATTGAATCAATTCAGATTTTCTATTCAGGTTTTCTGTTTTCATTAGCAATGCTTGAAAATCCTTTACTTCACTAAATATATATATATACATATATATATTTCCCCTTATAAGATTATACTCAGTTTTGCTAGGTGGAATATTCATAGTTATAATCCTAGCTTCTTTGCCTTCCAAAATATATTACAATACTTCTTTAATGTAGTGGCTATTAAATGTTGTGTTATCCTGACTATAATCCTATAGTATTTGAATAGTTTCTGGATGCTTAAAATATATTATTTTTCGACCTGGGAACTCTGGAATGATAAAATTTCTGGCAACTTGACCCTCAGATTCTAGATAAATGACAGTTTTCTGTCATTTATCTAGGGTTTGGAGCAGAATCTACTATTCTTTAGCTGATGTAAAAAATGTAGAGGCAACAAACATTATCCTCAAAAAAGCAAAAACAAAAACAAGTAAATGAGATAAGGAGGAAAGCTATATCTGCTAAAAGACATTACAGACAATGAAGTAATACATGAGGAATCATATATGCACAATATAGTAATAATATATTAAAGGAGGAAGTAGAATGTAAAACTGTACAAGTAGAGTAACCTCACTTTTCCTTTCTTGGAGTTAGCAAAAATTAACCATGAAAGAATGTTCTTTTAAAAAAAAAAGTTGAGGAGATAAACTCTTTAAAAAGTGAGATATAATGAATCTTTGAGGAAAGTTGAATGGGAATAGAAAGAAACATACCTTTTTCCAAGGTCTTTGTGAGTCCTTCACAAAAATTGACCATTTTTTGAGCAAGGTATAAAAATCTCACAAACAAATGCAGAAACAGAGAAATATTGTGTACCCTTTTGAGATCATAATGCAATAAAATTTACATTCAATAAAGAGCCATGGAAGCATAGATTAAAAATTAATTAGAAACTAAATAATCTAATCTTAAAGAATGAATATGTGAAAGTATAAATCATACAATCAATACATAATTTCTTTAAAGAAAATGACAAGGAAACAGCATAACAAAATTGTGAGGATGCAGCCAAAGCAACACTTAGAGGAAAAAATCAATTTTGAAAAATTTCCTTCAACAAAATAGAGCAAGAATCAATGAGTTGAATATGAAATTTAAGAAAGGAGATAAGAAAAGTAACAAATTAAAACTTCCCAATTAAACACCAAAATGGACTGCCTGAAAAACAAAGATGAGATTTCCAGAACTCCCAGTTGAATACAAAAGTATTGTAAATAGCCAGAAAGAAACAATTCAAGTATGGTGACACTACAGAAAGGATAATACACAATCTAGACACTTCTTCACTAAAAGATAAGAAGGTTTGGAATGTGATATTCCAGAGGGCAAAGGAACTAGGTTACAACCAAGAGTCACTTCCCCAACAAAATTGAGTATAATCTTTGAGGGAGAAATTTAGATATTCAATAAATTAGAGCCTTCTTGATGAAAAAACCAGAGCTGAATAGAAAAATCTGTCTTTCAAATACAAGCCTCAAATGAAGCCTAAAAAGATAAACAGAAAAAAAAAGAAATCATAAAGGACTTAATAAGACTAAACTCTTTATATTCCTACATGGAAAAATGTTATTTGTTACTCCTAGGGATTTTCTTATTATTAGTGCAATTAGAAGGAGTGTATATAATAGAGGAGAGAGATATTGTAATAAATGAGAGGGGCATAATCTATAGGAAAATATGGTTGGTGATAGTAAATGTGAAAAAAAATTGAAGTAAGGTTATCCAATAAATGCTTTGTTTTTCAAACATAGAGAAATAAGTCTAATTTATAAAAATAAGTGATTTCAAAATTGATAAATGATCCCATTTGGGTTTTACTTGTCAAAAATACTATTTTACCATTTCCTTTTCTATTTCATTTTACAGATGAGGAAACTGAGGTGGTTTCAGATAGTAGTAAGTGTCTGAAGTCAGATTTGAGTTTTAAAAAATGAGTCTTCCTAACTTTGAGTCCAGCACTCTATCAACTGCACCAGCTAACTGTCCTGTATCATAGAATACTATTTTGCTTTAAGAAATGATGAGGAGGAGGATTTCAGAAAAATGTTGGAAGACATATGAACTCATGCAAAGGGAAATGAAAAGAACCAGGAGATCATTGGAAACAGTAACATCAATATTGTAAGTATGATCAACCATGAAAGACTTGACTACTCTGATTAAGACAATTATCCATGACATTTCCAAAGAATTCATGATAAAAAGTGCTATCCATCTCCAAAGAGAGAACTGATGAACCCTGAATATAGATTGAAGCATATTGTTTAAAGTATGGGGAAGAAGGAAAAGAGACACAAGGGATGGAAAGAATTTGGAGCTCAAAAAATTTAATGAATGTTAAAAAGAATTTTCCGTGTAATTGGGAAATATCAAAATACATAAAAATACATTGAATAAAAGAAAAATAATAGAGGACAAAGAAAAATGCAGATAAGTTGATATAGATGGGTTGAAAACTTCATTGTTTGGAGGAAAACCCATGTTAGTGAGATGATTTATTCAATGAAGACTGATTTTTTTTAAATGAAACTTAATTTTTTAAATAATTCCTGGTAAATTCTTGACTTCTTCTAAGTTGGGTTTCTTTTTCCCATTGCCTTTGTACTTAGGATAATTCAGTGTTTGAAACACTCTCAGGGGGCTAGAGTTGTGATATCAATATATGCAACTCCACCAATATAATCACTCAACCTATATTAAATGCCCATTCTATGTCAGGAATACAAAGTAGGCTATCATAACTCCTGCCTTCAAGAAATGACATGTTACTGATGGAACTTATATGTACACTGATTGGGATGTTCCAAGATGCATACAGAAAAAAAAATGAAACTTTCAAGGGGAAATTTCTAGCAACCAAGATTACAGGGGAAAACCTCTGACAGAAGATGGGAAGAGAAGCTGAATCTTAAAGGAAATCGAACTACAATGTGGAAGAAGAAGAGGAAGTCTTCCAGATATGAGGAAAGGCCACTAAATATCAAAATCTAGAGATGAAGTGCTGTGTGAGAGGTACATCAAAAGGCCAGCAAAGCTAGACTAGACAATGTAGCAAGAGAAGTAAAGTGTAAGAAGACTAGAAAATTATGAAAGTGCCAGGCCATGAATGACTTTACATGGCAAAGAAAGGACTTTGTATTTGATGCTTGGGGCAATAGAACATCCTGGTGCTCCTTGAGCTGTGAGGTGACGTAAGAAAATTTATGCTTTAGAGAAATCAAGTTGGCAGGCATGTGGATGATGGTCTGGCATGAGAAGAGCCTGGAGTCAGTGAGGCAGCAAGATGCCTTGTGCAAAGGAGAAAGGTGATAGTACTGAATTAGAGTGAGAACTGTGTGAGTGAAAAGAAGGCATCATATACAGGGAGTCAAAATAAGATTGGACAATTGATTTAATATGTGGAAGAACTGAGACTGAGGAGTAAAGGGTCACACTTTAATCATGGGAATTGATCAGATCACTATGGAAGATAGTATAGAGACTAAAGAGACAAGGGAAGCTCCGTCATTCATCTATAACTTAGTCTTAGTACTTTGTGATTTAGAGTGGTTAAAGGGTTTCTCCACTGTTGCCCAGCTATTGTATAACCACACAAGGACTTCAATCCAGAACTTTCTGGCTCAATCAGTCACCTTTCTGTTCACTATACCATGCTACTTTTCTCAGAGTATCCTACTTCAAATAGTAGACACTAAATAAATTTTGTTGGATTGGAATAGCTTCATTTGGATAAGATTCTGGGAATTGAATTACTTTCTTGTTTCATTCTAAGTATACAGCCTCTAACTAGGAACAAAATGATTTGGTTTCAAGGAAATGATACTTTTTAATGCTGTTTGGAGGAGTTTGGATGAAACAGTAAAATGTCGTGGGTCAGAATGGGAAGAGAATAGGTTTTTATGAACACTTCAACAACACTGATTGTTATATTCTAGCTTTGCTGGGTTATACTCTACTTTGCATTGAAACTTGTATTATGTATCCCTATTTATCACTGATGTTGAGGCTAATGTGTGTATATTACTGAAAGACATAGAGATCAGTCTAACTTTGGTAAGGTTTCAAATGGCAGTATCATTTACCTAGGCATTATATGAGAGTTTATTTCAGGTAATGAGCAAGAGCTTCCTAGATGTTAACATTAAAAAAAAAAAAAAACTCAGGGTGGAGTTGGACACAGGTCTTCCTCAGGCAAACTTTATTCCTTGGGCAGTTTGGGGGCACCTAATTATAAGCATTTTATGTTTGATGAGAATTTTAAGCTACCATAATTCTAAGTTGTAAACAACTATAAAATAGCCATTGTTTAAAAAACTCCTTATAATTGATTCTGTCTGATTTGCAGGGCTGATTTATTGCAGTTTCAACTTTATAGTGGGAAAAGGAGGGTGTGGAGCTTGGAAGAAAAAAAGGCAATTTCTTTTTGACACTTGTGAATTTAATAGGGCAGACCTTAATGGTCATTCCCGACATTTTCCTGTGGATAAAACATATATCATTAGCCCAAACAGTTGTGCACATACTTGCTTCTTTTCTGGTGAGCACTTTTGGGACCGCCACTATTCTACCACCTTGGCAGCAGAAGGAATGTGTCTGAGGGCCATTCACCCAACCTTTGGCAATGACATGGCAGAAAACTGGCAGTGAAGTGTTGTAGCCATTCCAGGATAATTATGTGCCTGCCTCAAGTTCCTAGAGCCTTGAAACCCTTCAGGTGCTGGATTCTGGAGGGCAAAATACTTCTTCATGGCAGGAAGAGCTTGATGGAGGATCCTGACTGAGGTCATGGCTATGGTTTGAGAGTCCAGACAGGACTTTCCACTAAGTCAAACAACAAGAATTTATTAATGCCAATTAAATGCAGGTGTTGTTCTCTGCATGAAAGATCCAAAATACAGAAGAAAATAATGCTCTCCTCAGTTTACATTCTGTTGGGGGAGAAAATATAAATGGAAGAGAAGATTGACTTTGGGAACAAGTCAGCTTGATTCTATGGTTCAAAGTTAGGCTAAGGCTACAGGTTACCCAGGAGACTTGGAAGGCACAGGAATAAGATTTAAGATGAGAAATCAATGGGCAACTGTGTCTTTTAGCTTCTTCTGAAATAATATGACTTTTTTAATGCCACTTTGTTTATTTTTTTGTTTTTTAAATTTTTTTCACTTTATTTTTATGTTTCCTATGCAGTCAGAGGCTTTTATCAGTTTCAAGTTTTTTCCAGCCACAGCTAGAAGGACCAAGAATATTGGGTTGGCATCTAGTGGTTGATTGATTTATAGGTTGATATGAACAAGAGAAATCTATATGGACAGGAGTGGATGATTTATCAGTAGGCAGGAAGACAGGTGCAGACACTTCTCTTTTGTTTTGCTCTTATTCACACACACACACACACACACACACACACACAATGTGGGGCACACAGAACCTACCTAGACTTACAACTGATTTGATGATTGGATATCATGGATATCACCAACTTTTGGGGAAGATAATAAAACACCAGGTCTCACTATCTGTCTTGCAGTATTCCTTACCAACATCCTCTAGAACTTATCATCTCCTCTACCTCTATATCCTCCACATTGTTAGTACTATCATTGACCTATGGAATTATCTTAAGGACCTTGCCCTGCCACTGAAAGTTTCAACTGATGATATTTTCATCCAGCTAAAATTGAATTTCTTTTACATATGCTGTTTTCCCCAATTAGTGTGATTTCCTTAAGAGTGGAGATTATCTTCCTTTGTTCTATTTGTAGCATTAATGCTTGGCCTGGGGATTAATACAGAGTCATTGTTCAATATATATTTTTATCTTTTTTTCATCTTGATAGCTGAGGTTTTCAGAGAGCAATAGAATAGGGAGACCCCCACTTTAAAACATATATTCACATTTATATTTGGTGATTAAAACCAAAAGAAATCTTAACTCTATAAATTTTAATTTTATCTTATTTTTTACTTTGCAGGAATAATTCTTACAATCAAAAGAATCCACCCTTTCTGACTATGTTTCTTGCATTTTTACCATGTTTATTTTCTTTTAACTTCTAGGCAAAAAATGTCGGGTTGCCAACCCCAAATTCAATTCAACTCTTAGATTTGAAAGGACAGGATTTTCAAGTGTAGATGCTGCCTTCCCTTACTAGCAAATAATATTTTTTGTATCTTGTGTTGTTCCTCAGGTAAACAGAAAAGTACAAATAAACCACTCTTTTATTCTAAACAGCAGGGAATTTATTTCATTTTTTTAAGATGAATCTACTGGATAGAGCATTGACTCTGGAGCCAGGAGGAACTAAGTTCAAATCTGACCTCAGACACTTACTTATTAGCTGTGTGACCGCTAGTATGTTATTTAACCCTACTTGTAAAATAAAATGGGGAGTTAGATTGCTCAGTGGATAGAGCCTTGGCTTGAAATCAGGAAAACTCTGCCTGAGTTTAAATAATGCCTCGGACACTTACTGTGTGACCCTTGGCAAGTCATTTAACCCTTTTTGCCTCAATTCCTCAACTCAAAATGAACTGGAAAAGGAAATGGCAAACTACTCCAGTATCTTTGCCAAGAAAATCCCAGATGGGGACATGAAGAGTTGGGCACGATTGAACAACAACTTCCAATCTATCCCAGACTGAAAGTATAGTGAACACTCATGAGTCTAATCCAATTACTGACAAGCACAGGAAGTTTTATCTGCTCTATTCTTCACTTAGACTCTTTTCCTCTAAATCTTGAGGGCTCACTATATTGGTATCAGACTTACTATAGATACTTGATAGCTTTCAGCTCCTGATACCTCAGAGCCAGCTCAAGCCTGGGGAAATATCCAGAATAGGGATTCTTGTTATGTGACATTGTGCCTGATTTCTTTTTAGAATAACAATGACAACAATTTATCGGTAGGCAGGAAGACAGGTGTAGAAACTTTTCTTCTCTTTTATTTTGCTCTTATTCACACACACACACATGCATACACACACAAACACACATAATCTGGGGCACACAGAACTTACTTAGATTTGTGACTGATTTCATGATTGGATATCATGGATATCAGCAACTTTTTGGGAAGATGGTTGTAATAGCAGCAATAACAAAAACAAGAACAGAGTGTGTTTTAATCCTTAAAACACACTCTATATGGGTTTGATCTTCCCAACAACACCATGAAGCAGATGATTTTATCCTCCAATCACTTCACAAAAGAGGAAATGAAAGTTTGGGGTTGAAATTGTTTTCCCAGCATCAGATAACTAGCAAGTTTGTGAGAAAGATTTTGAATTCAAGTCTTGCTGACTCCCAAGTTCAGTGCCCTATTCACTCTGCCAGTTAGCTTTCAGGGAATTCCAAGCAAAGGAAACATATCCAGAGAGCTAGAGTTCATATACTTTTATTTATGATGCTAGAATTCTGAGTACATCTGAATTCTTTAGAGAGGGGATGTGATAGGCTCAAACATGAATGGAGTCAAGGATGATAGCACTGAAAGGTCCAGAAGTTCCCACCAGTGTTCTTTCAGTTTAGATTTAAAATATTAAGGGAGAAAATGTAAAGGATCTGAATAAATATAGTAGGTTACAAATGTGAGTTAATATCTGGAGCTGGAAAAAGCAAAGAGGTAATTCTATATTTAGATACCTATTTCCAAAATACTCTAAATTGTATGTTTGTTTAGCTTGCAGATTAGGAAGTGATGCCAGGAAATGGTAGATTAATGAGACATCAAAGTATGCTGGTTCTCACAAATAGGTTTGGCTTTCAAAAGACACATATTTCGTATCAGGTATTCAGACTCAGGGAGCTATTTTATTTATCCTTTTTCTAGTAAATTTATTTATGTTTAATACACATTACCTCATGAATCATGTTGGGAGAGAAAAATCTGATCAAAAAGGAAAAACCATGGGCGAGTTTAAAAAAAAAACAGAAAAAAAGACTGAATGTAGTCTCTTAGTTCTTTTTCTGGATGCAGTTGGCATTTTCAGTCCAAATTATATTGGGATTGCCTTCGATCACTGAGCCACTGAGAAGAACCAAGTCTTTCATAGTTGATTATTGCACATTCTTGCTGTTATTGTGTACAATGTTTTCTTGGTTCTGCATGTGTCACTCAGCATCAGTTCGAATAAATTTTTCAAGGCCTTTCTTAAAATCAGCTAGTTCTTCATTTTTATACAGCAATAATATTCCATTATCTTCAAATGCTACAATTTATTCAGCCATTCCCCAATTGACGGCATCTACTCCTTTTCCAATTCTTTGCTAAAAAAGAGCTGCTACGAACATTTTTGTACATGTGAGTTCTTTTTCCTCCTTTAAGATTTCCTTGGGATATAAACTCAGTAATAACACTCCTGGATCAAAGGGTATCTACAGTTTTATAGCCCTTTGGGTATAGTTCCAAATTTCTTTCCTGAATGGTTGTATTATTTCACAATTCCACCAACAATGCATTAGTATCCTAATTTTCCCACATCCCCTCCAATATTTATCATTATCTTTTTCTGGCATCTTAGACAATCTGAAAGGTGTGAGGTGATATCTCAGAGTTGTCTTAATTTGCATTGCTTGATCAATAGTTATTTGGAGCACTTTTTCATAGAAAATGTTTCAATTTCTTCATCTAAAAATTATCTGTTCATATCCTTTGATAATTTATCAATTGGGGAATGACTTGCATTCATAGAAATTTGGCATAGTTCTTTATATAATTTAGAATAAGATCTTTATCAAAAACACTGGCCTTAAAAAGTTTTTCCCATCTTTGTACTTACCTTTTAATCTTGTTTCTGTTGGTTTTGTTTATGCAAAACCTTTTCAATTTAATGTAATCAAAGTTGTCCATTTGCCTATCATAAGGTTCTCTGGCTCTTCTTTGCTCATAAATTTTTCCCTACTCAGGGAACTATATTAAATAAATTCTCATTTTCAAAATGAAAATGTAAACAACATGATAATTCACACATTTAAAATTGATGATTCATTCCTTGAAGATCTGAGTTGCACAGAATCTTGGGCATGGACAGAATCTTGGAGATTGGCTGACTTAGCATTCCCACTGATGATCTTCCAGTCTCTACTTGAATACTTTCCCATTTTAAAGAATTCAACACCTCAAAAGTAAAACTGTTCTACTACTTAATAACTGTCATTAATTATTTTCACCATCATGTGTCAATTGTGTAATAGGGAATATATTATGCTAGCTACTAATAAAAATAAGAAAATGAAGGCAGGATCCTTATCCCTCATATTTTTATATAGCCAAAAATAAAGAGGAGAAAGGGCTTTCTGCTCATAATCATTATGACACACATGCTTCACAGTAAACAGTTTTAGAGGCTGCCCTTCTGTTCAACTACAATCTTCCTCCAAGGAATACATACATAAATACAAATATTTGAAGAAAGCTATTGATTCTGCAATTAATTTCTTATCTCGAAACAAATTCTTGGTAACACTTTTTATATTCAATAGTTTTTAGATCCCTCCCCAACATCCTGATCAATTGCTTTTTGATGCTACTAGTTTGGCAAAGTTCCTCTTAAAATGAGCTGTTCATTAAATGAAACTCGTATTTCAATAATTTCATCTTCAGAGATAAGGGAATACTCTGTCTTTCACTGAAAACCAAAATTTAAGAGTCAGGAAGGCCTGAGTTCAAGCTTCATTTATGACAATTTTTTGTGTGTGAAATCTCAGGTAAGACACTTCATCTTGAAATGCTCTAAGCACCTCACTAAAAGTTACACATAAATTGTGGACTATTATTGATAAAGCTTCACCATGGAGCTCCCTGTTCCAAATAAGTAATAATACTAGTACCTATTTCTACAATTTCATTAGAGATATTTTGCATGGGGGTACAATCAGAAAAATAAACTAAAGTAAAATAATGTTTTAACACATAGTATTCATGTAGTCAATATTATAGATAATTCAGAAGAATCCACAAAAATGAAGAGTTTTATAACCTGTTGGATCAAGATCATAGAAAATAGAAGTGGCACTATAATTGGAAAACGCCCTAATGTTGGGAAACATTGAAGGGAAAAGGAAAAGGAGACATCAGAGGATGAGGTGGTTAGATGGTGTCATGGAAATGATGAACATGATCTTGTACAGACGTTGAAAAGTAGTGGAGGATAGAAGACTCTGGAATTCTATAGTCCATGGGATCATGAAAAAGTCAGACATGATTGAATGACTGAACAACAATAACAACAAAAGGAACTAGCACTATCCTATAAACAATTATTCAAATAGTGTCATTGAAACTAATATTTACAATATTTAAATATAGCTATGATGAAAGATCTGCATTCCAAAAAGATAGTCTCTTCAGTAGACAGGCAGGTGACTATGGACAGGAAATGCTGCTGAAACTGTGAAACCTGATTGCTTTAACATTTGGTTTTGGTGAATGTTTTTTTGGTGTATGTAACATCCCCCTCCATACTTCTCTACAAATACACTTCCTTTTGTACGTTGACTCTCCAAAAGTTACTTACTATATTTTAAGGAAATAACTCTGTGGGTGGCGACTCCTACAACTGTAATTCACAACCTTCCATCAGTACACATTCCACAAATAATTGGCCAATAAATTTAATAAGCTTTTAACAAGAACATTTATTACCATGTGTAAAATTTTTAAGGGATTTCCTTTTTAAATTTTCTTTAATTTTTAAATAGCTTTTTATTTTTTCCAGTTTTCAACATTCACTTTTGCAAAATCTTGTGTTTCAAATTTTTCTCCCTCCCTCTACTCCATCATCTTCCATAAACAGCAAGCAATAAACATTGGCAATTCTTCTAACCATATTTCCATATTCATCACACTGCACAAGAAAAATCTGACAAAAGGTGAAAGAAAAAAGCCTAAGCAAAAAAAAATAATCAACAAAAGTGAAAATACTATGCTTTGATCCACATTCAGTATCCATAGTTCTCTCCTTGGATGCATATGGCTCTCTTCATCACAAGTCTGTTGGAAATGCCTTGAATCACCTTAATGTTGAAAAGAGTCAAGTCCATTACAGTTGATCATCAAATAATCTTATTGCTGTGTACAATGTTTTCTTGGTTCTATACACTTAGCATTAGTTAAATCTTTCCAGGTTTTTCTGAAATCAGCCTGCTTATCTTTCTTATAAAACAATAATGTTTCATTACATTCATAGTATGGCATAATTTTCAAAGAAGTTTTTACAAATATTTCCACAAATCTGAAGCCCACTCTCCTACAAAACAGGTAGAAAATAGAAAGAATGGATTCAATCTTAGAAGACAATAATAGTGAGGTACATGTGTAGTATACACATATGAAAAATATCTCCTAATACACATGTGGAAAATGGTAACTCACAACTCCTTATACAGAAAATAATCACTCTGTTCTTAGTCATCACACAGTTCTCCTTATGTATAGTTCTCTATTCTTACAAGTTGCTCCCCACCTCCTATTGATATATTTTATTATTTGTATCTTTGCTCAATGTCTTTTTTTTTTGCTACTACCTAATTGCCTTGTCCCCTTCTGTTCTAGTACCTCTGGTGATATAAAATGGAGAGCTAAAATCCAGTCTTTCCCCCATGATTGATTTACTCATGGGAGCCTAGTTCTTCTTCTTTTTCTAATTTTAACTCTTTAACTGCTTTATGCCAGTAATGGATTGGCAAAATCCCTAACTGATTTTTTATGTTTATACAAAGGTCCAATGAGTATGACTGATTAGCCAAATATATTTCCTATGTGTGTCATTTGTTCTTATCAAATGATAAAAGTACTGTAATATAATAACATTGGTTAAGTTATTCTTATAGAATAGAAATTCTGTTAACAACTTTTTTATGCTATGGAATTGGATTATGACATCATTGATTTTTTTAAATGATTCTTTCTCTGGTTCCAGAATCTGAAATTGGGAGAGGAGAGCCACATTTCTCTTGTCCCAATGCTCAACATCTTGTAATTAAAGTCTGGATTTTTTCTGGTAGAATTTATTTGTATATAATATATATTACAATCAAGAGTTAATAATGGGAGGAAAAGAAGCACTGAGAAAACTGATTGTGGTTTGAAAAACAAGATGCATTAAATATATAGAAAAATAAACAAGCAAGCAAAAAGTCTGTTACTTAGAAAACCCAAAAGCAAAAGTCTATGTCAGTCACAGTCTATAGTCAAAGGATATCATAATCACAAAGAGACACCAAAAATATTTTTAATCATCAATTATCAATCACTAAACCCATTGTATCTATTATGTATCAGGTACTGCACTAGGCTGTAGTGATTCGTCAAAAAGTACTTTACAAATTAATAGAGAGAAACAGTAGAAGTAGCATAAAACATGCAAAATGAATAGGAGATAGCTTGGGGAGGGGGGTATTAGTAACTGGGATAGCAGGAGATGCTTTAAGTAGAATAAAATAATTGAGCTGAGTTTTAAAGGAAATAAGGGATTAAAAAAGGGGGAAGAGCTGAAGATGGAATGCAACACAGCCATGACAAAGAGATCATACAAAGGCCCAACAGAAGATTTTCATGTTATATATAAGAAACAACAAGTAGGTTCAATTGGTCAGACCACAGAAAAATGGTGGAATGTACAGGGTCCATAACAAGGTTTGTAAAGGACTTCAAAAGCCAAACAAAAAAAAATGTTGTCATTTGTAAATTGTAAATACAATAGGGTGCCACTGAAGTTTGATGAATAGAAGAAGGATATGATTAGACTTTTCTTTAAAATATATTTAAAACTGCCTGGAGAGTGGATAAGAGTAGGGCAACCCTTGAAGCAGAGAGACCAATCAGAATTTTGTAGCACCACTTTGGGATGATGAAGAGGGCCTTTTTCTCATGACATCAGAACAGGTGAAGATGTACATTGGTTATTTTCCTATCAGCTATAATTACCAGCTCTGATAGAAGTTCATTACAATAGTCTCTGTGAAAGATGTTAAGATCCTGAATTATGATGATCACCATATGAGTAGTAAAAAGGTAAATAAATATATGAGAGAAATTTTGAAAATGTAATTATAGATATCAAAAAATTGAGACAGAGTCCATACAGCAACACCAGAAAAAAATACTAGATAAACTGAAAACATATGGAAGATTCAGAGTGAGAAATAATCACCACGATCCTTTTGTCACTCATTCGATTAACAATTTGCCACTCATTCGATCAACAAGCATTTAATTGACTTCCACCATGTCATAGACACTGGGCTAAACACTGGAAATACAAAGAAACACACAGAAAACCCAGCCTTTCCCTCAAGAACTTGCAAGCTGTCAAACAAGACAACATGAACTTATGCCCAAAGTAAACATCTCAACAATAAATAATAGGCATCTGGAGATGAGACTGATTTCTTGTAAAAGAAGGTACTTGAGCTACATGTTGAAGAAAGAAGATTCTAAGTTAAGATAGGCATAAGGACATAAGATATTCTAAGCATGGAGGATGACCAGTCCCATGGACATGTTAATTGCAAGGAAGGAATAAAGAGGACAGTTTGCAGAACTGCAATACTGCAGAATGTATGAAGAAGAGCAATGTATGATGAGGCTGGAAACATGGGCTGAAGCCATGTTATAAAGGTCTTCAAAGGCTAGTGACAGGAATCTCAGATTTGATTATGAGACAAAGGGAACCATTTGGAGTTGAGTTGGAGAATAACAAGGTCAGATTTGAATGAAAAAGCAATCTGATAGCTATAAAAAGGATTGAAATGTAAAGGGAAAAAATAGGAAAAGAGAGACCAATTATTAGGTCTCTGAAGTGCTTTAAATGTGAGAATGAGGCACAAGATCAAGAGGTAGTCCATTAATCACATAATTTAATTGTTTTGTCACTCAATATGTTTGTTCCCCACATCTCTCCATCTTACACTCAAGGTGTCATAGAATGGTATGTTCTCTCAAATACCTAACAGTGTGCTGTTCCCAAGATATTTACCTGATCTGGTTATTCTGTTTAAAGAAAAAGTGAGATTAGAGTGACATGAAATAATTGTAATAAAGCTAAGCTATCTCTTAGTGATAAAAATTTATTTCCATTTAATATCATTTAAATGGATAAAAAAATCAAGTTATAGATCATCAGTCTAGAATTCTCAAGTCCTACCCTCATCACTAAAAATAAGTAACAAACAGAACAAAAATAAATAAGTAAATAAATAGATGAATGAAAGAATCAAACAGTGCATGATCATTCCCAAAACATTACTCTCCCAATCCACTGACAAGAACTCAACAAGAATTTCTTCCTGAACTTTGATTAATTTTTGCTGGAACTTAGACAAGTCTCATGGCTTGAATTCACTGAACAAAGCTGGGTAATTTCTTTTTATTATTATCTACTCCCTTAGCTTCTTTTCTTAATACCTTTCTCTCCTTTTTTATTCTCTTTCCAACAGCATATGCCATTTTCCTTTGTAGAAAATACAGAACCAAAATTAGTTGACTAGTTCTGCCTTCTCTCTGGCATCTGATAACCTGATGAATGCACAAGATATGATCCTTATTTGATCTTTTTATTGCTTCCAACATAGCTTGATGCCTTTTTTTTATTCTTAGCTATTGTTTCTATACAATTTTTGTGAGATAATGGGACTCATGCATTAGCATTTAGTTACTATGTCTTGTGTTCCATCTTCTTTGTTTAAAAAATAAATAAATAAAAGCAAAAATGAACAAGAGCCAAGATGGCAGATTAGTTCCCTTTAATTCATGTAAGATTCTTTGGCTCTTTGTTTGGTTATCACCTTTTTTCACCATTTAAATAATTTGGGCTTTCATCTTAGAATTAATCCATTAAAAAGTTTCTGTTCTTTAATGTCCACTTCCCTCTATAAAATTTTAGGCAATGTACTCTATGCTGGTGTTTAGTCATTAAATCGTATTCAATTCTTTGTGAACCTATTGTCTATGTCATACCAATATTGGCCATGTTTTTTTTTTTATTGCAAAAATAATGGAGTTGTTTGCTATTTTTTTCTCCAGTTAATTAAGGCAAACAGAAGTTACTTTACTTCTCCAGGGTCACACAGTTAGTATCTGTGGTCTGATTTAAACTCAGGTCTTCCCTACTCTAAGCCCAGTGCTTCATCCACTGAGCCATCCAGCTACCTTCTGAGAGATGCTATCTATACTTTTTTCTTCCCAAACTCCAATGAATAAACAAATCTATGACAAATCTTAGACTACAGTCAATTTACACCAGAGCTTAGCACAAAGTCTGACACATACTAGGTGTTTAATATTTAACCATTTATAATTATAAAATCTAAGATGGAGCATTCACAATGTTTATTCTTCACACAACTGTTTATCATTTCTATTCTCAATCAGTGTCAACATAGCAGTCATATCCTTCATTACTTAACAAAGGAAATTATTATTACAATGAATTGAGAATTTATTAGCTATTCTGGTATTCAGAATAGCATTCTTCATAGTGAAAGTGTTCCATAACCACACTATCATGACCTAGAGTCAAATTCTCATTCTTGAACATGGTTATCCATCTCTTCCTTATACCTAAATGGTCTATAACATGATTTTATATCATTTCCATTTCTTACTCTATTGATTTTTCCCACAAACTTTTTTTTCATCCTTGCCCACTCTAGTTCATGTATTTTTCATGTGGGGATATCTTCTTAATGTGAAACATTAATCACTTCTTGCCAGTCTCATTGATTACATATAATACCAAATTTCCCTCTTTACATTGCTCTCTCTTCTTCACTGTTTCTTGCCCATAGTTTATGTTCTGTTTAGTTATATGAAGGCTTTAATTTCTCCATCTAAAAACAATTTTCATATCCATTGACCATATATCAATTGGAGAATGGCTAGTATTATTATAAATTTGAGGCAATTCTCTTTATACTTGAGAAATGAAGTCTTTATCAGGACTCTTGGATGCAAAAAAAAATTCCCCAGTTTTTTGTTTCCCTTAATCTTGGCTGTATTGGTTTTGTTTGTACAAAAACTTTTTTTAATTAAATATAATCAAAATTATTCATTTTGCATTTTATAATATTCTTTAGTTCTACTTTGGCTATAAATGTCTTCCTTCCTCACAGATATGAGAGATAGACTATCCCATTCTCCTAATTTGTTTCTTGTATCACCCTTTATTTTTAAATCATGAACACATTTTGACTTTATCTTGATATTGGGTGGTAATATTCTGATTATTTTGAGATCTATTCTTTGGAATCTAAAAGAAGGTATTCAATCTTACATAATTCAACTTTTTGGATTCTTGAAATCAGCTATTTTCTGCTCTGTAAGTTTTCTTTTCTCTTCTGTTTTAATGTCTCCAGTCACTTCACTGAATGCACACCCCACTTGGACTCTAGGCTCTTTATCATTCCAATTGTTCTTCTGATTCTATCCAGTTTACTAATATACTTCCTAAAGTGGAGTGCTCAGAACTATTTTTAATATTCTAAATATGATCAGACTCAGAGAAAAATATCTTTATCCCTGGAAGTTTTGATTTTCTAAATCAATACTAAGATTGCACCCATTATTTGGCATTCACTTCCTTCCATTGATTCCACTTGAACTCATACTTCATGAAACCCTAAATTTTTGTTGTTGCTGTTTTCCCCCCAGATATATAGACAGCCTTACTTTTCCTTCCTCATTTTCTGCATTCAACTTCATTAAGAAATATATGAAACCTTAAATCCATCCCTATGAAATAAAGTTATATCTGACTCAACCCAACTCTCTAGTTGATATCTTTTTAGATCTAGTTGCCATACAATATGCAAGCTATCACTAGAACGTTTGTGTCCCTTTCAAATTCAACAAAGATGACATATATGGCTTTATCCCACTCGTTGAAAGCAATATTTATCATCCCAGATTCAAGCACAAATCCTTTGGGCATTTCACTGGAGATTCCTCCAAACTGGCAAAAAGCCAAGAATGACTACTTTTTCTTTGAATATGGTCATTAAGCCATCTAAATCTATCTAACTGTACTTTTGTCTAGCCCACATTTTCTGGAAGATTAACATAATTCTTTAAGAAATGCTTTAGTCTAGGCTCAATATGACACAATATTCCTTTGTTCTATCAGGTTAGAAACCTTGACCAAAAATAAAAGGAATATGATTTCCTGGAATGACTTGTTTATTTTAATTTCAACATTTATTTTGAGTTGAAAATTCTTTCCCACCCTCCAACTCCTGCCCCAATGGAAGGCAAGCAATATGATACCCATTATAATGTGAAGATGTGCAAAACATAGTTCTATATTAATCGTGTTGCAAAAATAGCAAGCAAGAAAAAGAAAATGAAAAATATGCTTCACAGTATATCAATTTCCTTTTTGGAGATGGATTGAATTTATTATCATGAGTCCTTTGGAATTATCTTTAATCACAATCTTGCTCAATGTAGCAATTGATCATCCTTATAATGTTGTTACTATGCACAATGTTCTCTCGTATATCCTCCCTTCACTTTATATCAGTCACATAAGTCTTCTGAGGATTTTTTTTTGAAATCATGCTTCTCATTGTTTCTTATAGCACAATACTATAACATCACAATTACATGCCACAATTTCTTCAATCATTAACCAAATGATGGACATTCCCTCAGTTTCCAATTTTTTGGCACTACAAAAAGAGTTGCTATCATTATTTCTGTATATGTAGTTCCTTCTCCTTTTTCTTTGATCTCTTCAATTTACTGCTCTGATAGTGATATTGCTTGGTCAAAGGATTTGCACCATTTTATAGTCTTTTGAGCAAAGTTCCAAATTGTGCTCAAAAATGTTTATGCTGCTTTACAATTCCACCAAGTGTGCATTAGTGTACTTATTTTTCCATGTGCCTCTAGGATTTGTCATTTTCCTTTTCTGTCAATCAGATAAATGTGAGGTGGCATCTCAGAATTATTTCAATTTGATTTTCTCAAATTATTAGAAATTTGGACATTGTTTTTATGTAACTATGGATATCTTTGATTTCTTTTTCTGTTAATATCTTTTACTGTCATTGTTTGGGCAGGTCTGACTCTTCAGGACCTCATAGACAATACTTCCTATGGAGTTTTCTTGGCAAAGATACTGGCTGTCTTTTTTCTTTTCCAGTGGGTTAAAACAGAGGCTAAATGACTTGCCTGGAGTCACAGAGCTGGTAAATATCTCGGACAGTTTTGAAATCAGGTCTTCCTTATACTAAGCCTGGAGCTCTATCCACCAAACCATCTAGATTCTCTTCAAATCCTTGGACCACTTGTCAATTGGGGAATGTCTCCTACTTTTTATTTGCCACAATATCATGCATATTTGAAAAATGAAGCCTTTATCAGAGAAATTTGCGATTAAAATTTTTCCAATTTCTTGCTTTCTTTCTAATTTTGGCTACACTTTGTTTTGTTTATGGAAAAGCTTTTTTTTAATTTCATGAATATAATTTATACATTTTGCCACTTGTGATCCTCTATATTTTTATTTGGTTATAAACTTTTCCTTCATTCATAGATCTTAAAGATATTTTTCCATGCTGCCCTAATTTACTCATTATATCACCCTTTATTTTTATCATATGGCAGCCCTGAGTTTTATCATAGCAATTAATTGGCAAAGTACATAGATTATTGGCATTGGAACTGGCAGGATGACCTGAGTTTGACTTCTGCTTCAGACACTTTCTGGGTTTGTGACTTTGGGTAAGTCAGTAAACCACTGTCCACTGTCCACTTCAGTGACTACATATGTAAAATGGAGTTAAGAATAGCACCTACCTTCCAGTGTTCTTGTCAAGATCAAATGAAATAATATTTGCAGAGTGTTTTACAGATTTGGAAATACTGTGGGAATTCTCTCTGTGTAATATTACTATGGTAAGTACCATGTCCTGTGTCCTTTTCTTTCTCATCTGAACTGTTCTATCTTTCATATCTTTTGGAAGTCTCATTTGGCTACCCTAGGTCATATATGCATTCAAAAAGATCCCTTCCAGACAACTCCCATTTGTCCTTCTTATAAAAAGTGTTTCTCTTAGTGCCTTCAGAATTGCATTGCAAAAAATTCTCCTGTCCTTCCTAAGGAATTCCCATCGTTACGTTCTTATTTATCTTTCATAAGCTCTGAAGGCTGCTCCAATAAAAGTATGATCCATATTGTATCTGTGTTCCTTCTGCATCACAAACATTAATAAGAAATGATTGTCAGTTTCTTGAAGATCATCATCCCTAACAACCATCCCTAACCATTGATGAAACATCTAGAACTATCCCTTTTTTTGGTTCTTTTGACAAATACTGTAATCAGTCAAGAAGTTATTAGGTATTTTTCTATTGAAAGGGAAAAGAGAATAAGCATTTATACAATACCTACTGTGTTCCAGGTGTTCTATGTGCTTTGTAAACATGATCTCATTGATTCCCAGAGAATCCTAAAAAAATACTGCCATTTCTGCACACTTTACTGTTGAAAGAAAAAAAAAACATAAAGAGGTAAAATAACCTGACCAACACCATAGAGATTTCAAGATTGTCAGACCAGATGTAAACTCAGTCTAGCAATCTGTCCATGATACCACCAGTTGCCAAGGGAGAGACAGAGACAGACAGTCAGACTAATACACAAACACACTCATATACACACATACACACACACACACACACACATACACACCCTTCCAGAAGATGTCTGAATAAAGTCCTCCATAACTTTTCCAAAAAAAACATTTTACCAAGCTCACAATATTTTCCAAATTTCCCAACCAACTTTCTATATATTTTATATCTTTTTTCTTCTTAAAATATAGTTTGTCTCTATCATAAATACTTTATCATAAATAAATAGTAGCTACTTAGTCAATGTTGCAGGAATAAACGGTAGAAAGAATGGACATTGACTCCAGTGCCCAATTCAGGAAAGTTCTTCAGTCCTCAAGGAAATGAAATGTTGATGATTTGTGGGATACACTATTCCAGAGAGTGATAACCACAACCACAACCACAGCCACAACCACCACAGCCACAACAACAATGACAACAACAAGTTGTATTTATAAGGTATTTTATGCTTTACAAAAACAAAATATCAATAATCTTGTGAGGTAGTTGCCAAAAGAAACCTGGGATTTCAGAACTGTATGGGACTTCAAAGGCATTTGGTCAAGGGTGTCCTCGTAAATATGTAAGAGTAATTCTCCAAAAAGATTCTTGAAGATTCTTGCAGAACACACTTTTAAGTTTAACTCAAATTATTAGCATTTTCTCCATCACTTTGTAAAGTTTAGAAATGAATAAAATAATAAATTAATCTACCCAATCCATATGCAGAAAAATCACCTCTGAAGTGTATATGTATGACAAATGCTCATCCAAGCTGAGAACTAAAGGACTCAATACTCCCCAAGGGAGTCCATGCTCCCTCTAACTCTGCTGTCTTTGGAAGGAAGCTTTCTTTTAGGGCTGCCCTATACATAGCTCTCTACAACTTCTTATGATTCTCTCCCCACTCCCAGAGCCAAGAAGCCCAAAACTACTCCTTATTTCCTGTGGCAGCCCTCTAAAGTTTATAACAGAGTAATTGTACTGTCTTGTTCATTTCACAGATAAGAAAATTGAAATTCAGAAATATTATTATTTGGTCCACTTTTCTTCGGCTATTGAGAATCAGAGACAGGGCTTTTATATCAAGTCCAGTGTATCCCATGATCATCCCTCCAGCAGAGCATTCTTATTAAGGAAGAGGGTATTGGACACATTGGAGCAAAGAATAGCAGTAAAGCAACTGTATAGAGCCATCTTTAATGTACTCTGGGTCTATGATTTAGCTACATATTCATCCTTCTATTTCCCAGAAAAATACAAAGAGGTACTACCCAATGAAACTCTCAAAAGCTCACCACAGCATAGTATCATGGCTTTCAGACCAGACTTGGTTTAGCTCCTTTCTCTCATTAAAGAAAAGGAGAAATTATATATATATATAGGTTTCAGAGCTCAAAAGGAACTGAGATATCATCAGATGCAATGTCCCTCATTTTATAGATGAGACATCCCATGGATTTCTTGAAATTCAAGCACAGCTATTCACATGCCCTACTCTGGACTCTTTCCAAATGCAGGTTGTAGGCAAAGTGGCTAAAAGTATTTTTTACCAAAATTCTTTAATTTTTCCTTATAAAGCAATGTTTTTATCACATGAGGTATTAGCCATACCTTTGATGAATAGTCTATTTTTGATTATAGCCCATAACCTTTCAAAAGGGTTTAAATCAGGAAAGTTCCCATACTACTGAAACATATTTATATCCATGCTTTAGATAAATGTCTTAACCCACCATGACATGCTGTGATAAAAAGGCGATGTTGCAGTAGACCATCTCCACTTTGGAATTTCTATAATTCCAGAACAATTCTATTTCTTGGTATACCAACAAATGTATTAAAACTCATAATACCTTGAATGAAGCAATATTTCCAGACCTGTTGAAAGAAAATAAAAGCCCCCAAAGTTTTTGGCTTGATGGTTCAGAGTATCATTCAGATGTCACATTTTCTATTCAACTCTGATCTTTTCATTTAAAAAATGCATGGAAATCCTTTATTTCATTGAATGTCTATTTTCTCCTACTCAGTTTTGCTGGGTAGGTGACTCTTGGTTTCAATTTTGGCTCTTTTGTCATCTGGATAATGACAGTCCAAGCCCTCTGATCTTTTAATGCAGAAGGGCCTAAATTTTGTGTTATCCTGACTGTAACTTCGCCATATTTGAACTGTTTCTGGGTTTTTTTTTTTTTTTTTTTTGCAATATTTTCCTTTTGACCCGGGAGCTCTGAATTTGGCTATAATATTCCTGGAAGTTTTTATTTTGGGATCTCTGTCAGGAGCCAACTTGGAGATTCTTTCCATTTCCATTTTAACCTCTGATTCTAGAACAGCGGCAATTTTTCTGGATAATTTTTTGAAAGATGATGTTTAGGCTCCTTTTTTATTATAGCTTTCAGGTAGTCCAATAATTCTTGAAATATCTCTCCTGGATATATTTTCCAGGTCAGTTGTTTTTTTTTTTTTTCAGTAAGATGTTTCTCATTGTCTCCTATTTTTCTATTCTTTTGGTTTTGTTTTATTGTTTATTTCTCATAGTCATTAGCTTCTATTTGCTCAAGTCCAGTTTTTTAAGGAATTATTTTCTTCAGCAAGCTTTTATACCACTTTTTCCATTTGGCCAATTTTACTTTTTAAAGAGTTTTTTTTTTCCTTCAATGAATTTTTGCATCTCCTTTTCCATTTGCTCAATTCTGCTTTTTAAAGCATTCTTTTTCTCATTCACTTTTTGTACCTCTTTTACCATTTGGCTTAATTTGTTTTTTAAGGTGTTATTTTTTCCACTATATTTTGTGTTTCCTTTATGAAATTGTTGACTTGTTTTTCATAGTTTTCTGGCATCATTCTCATTTCTTTTTTCAATCATTCTTCTATTTCTCTTCTTTTTAAAAATCATTTTTGAGCTCTTCCATGGTTTGAGGCCGACTCATATTTTTGGAAGACTTTGAATGTAGATTTGACTTTATTATCTTCTCCAAGTGTGTGTTTTCATCTTCCTTGTTGCCATAGTAACTTTCTGGGTCGGAATTTTTTTTCTGTTTTTGCTCATTCTCCCAGTCTATTACTTGACTTTTAATTTTGCTTCCACGGTGGATGGTGCACTATTCCAAGCTTTAGGGGTGTTTTACAGCTGCCTTCAAAGATTCTTCTAGGGATCTGTAAGTTTTTAGTTCTTTCAAGTAGCCACAAATTCTTATGTGGTAGTGCTCTTCCTCACCCTGGTATTGCCACCCTTCTGGGTGTAGTATAGCAATACTAAATACATAGCAGTACTATGACCCAGATCTAAGTATGGTAAAGCAACAGAGTTCTGCCTCAATTGTAGCAAAAAGACCCTGTAAATGTCATCATGACCAGTTATTTGATCTCTCTTGTTTTTTATGGGCTGAGAGTTTCAGAAGAGGTTGTTGTCATGGCTGATTCAGTGTTTCCAATGCCTATTCCTGGTTTGCTAGGGCCTAAGCTGTGCAGGTATGGCCTGTGATGGATTGTCCTTTACTCTCATTCAGGTGTGACAGACCTTTCCTGCTGACCTCTAAATTGTCTTCAGTGCCTTTGGGCTGAAAAGTCAGGAAACTCTCGTTGTTGCCACCAGTTGGCCTACTTCTGGTTTGCTGTGTCCAGGTCTATGCTTGCACAGCCTGCACTATTCTCTAACTCTGGTTCTCCTACCAATCATCTAAGTACTCGGGCTGGACAATTGTTTCAATTCATATTTTTGTAGATTCGGTCTCTCTAGAAATGTTTAGCATCATTTTTATTTAAAGATCTTTGAAGGACTCCAAAGGAGAGTTCAGGAAAGACCCTGCCTTTACTCCATCATCTTTGACTAGAAATCTTGCCATACAGTCTGAAAAGGATTCTCTGTCCCCACTCAGTTGATAAGCATGGTTTCCACAACTACCATATAGTGGTGACAGAAAACAAGAAAAGACAGGATGCTTGCAGAAATGCTTTTAACAAAATTCTAGCAGAAGTAATCAATAATGGTGTTATTTTTCCTAGGTCAGTGATTTTGTGCTTTTGTTGAAAGGAGAACCTCTGTTACTGTACTTTATCCAGTCCATAAAAACAGCTACAAAATTAATAACTCCTAATCCATCAACATGCACTTAATAAGTATCCATCATATGTCAGGTATTGTGCTGGGCACAGGTGATACAAAGACCAAGATAAAGTTGGTCCTGATGGCAAGGAACTCACATTTAATGAATTAGAGATTCACATAGGTACTGTGGGAAGTACTTAGACTACTTGTTCCTGTCATATTTTGACTTCATTTTTTGCATCTTCACCAACATAAGAACTTCTTATTTCCCATTGACTTCATTATTGGACCAAAAATTTTTCAGCATGCTTAAATACATGAATAGGTGACAGAATAAATAATCATTTGTATAGACCATATATGAATGGCAAAGAAGGGCACTAAAGTAAAATGGATCTAAATTTGGGCAATCCTGGCTCTAATACTTATTATCCATGGGTCCTTGCACAAGTCATCCTCTTTGAGCTTGTCTGTGAAATGGGAAGGTTAGACTAGATGTAGTTCATGGGGGCTTCAATTTCTAGAGCTCTTATCTATGTGAATGCAACATGGCTTTTAATTTTCATGGCTACACAGCAGTAATATCAAATATTTGAATGGGTTACAAAATGTACAATTAAGGTAGCATCTTGGACTTTCCAAGTTACAGTGCTATAACAGCCTAGCTCCAGATAGCTTTTTCAGCACCCTGCAGGCTGAGTTGCCATGATAGACAGAAGGGAAGCTGAGAGCTTTTGGATGTTGAGAGAGTTATGAAAAGTCAGTTAAATCTATATTCAGAGTTTTCCATCATGTGAGCTCAAGCTAGCATAGTTTTGTGTCACTAAAATCTAAATGAGGGTCCACAATTAGGCTATATTTTTATCTTGACTTCACGACTCCTGCCAATGACTCAAATTTCAGACTCGTTGAGGCACATATTATCCCTGGAAGCCCTTCATGAAAATTTGGCCAGAGACTTAATCCAGTTTGCTCTTGATTTGTTCTCCTTATCCGGATTAGGGAGAATAGTATAGCTCCCATATTTGTGAGTTTGTCTTTGAATGTTATTTTTACAGCACGGCTCAGCTCTGCTATGGAAATATGTGATCTGGTTTTGTTTTCTGTTCAGCAAAATACATTTGCTAGACATCTATTGATATGATCTTGTAAAGCTGAGGGCATTTTTTGAAGTTTTCTATGACTGGTAACATCAAAGGACCCTAGATTTAAAGTTGGAAGAAACCTGAGAAGTTATTTAGTCTTATGACATCATTTTATGGATGAGAAAACAAAGCTCATGGGAACTGAGTAACTTTCTAAGATCACACAGGAAGAAGATCTGGGATCTGAAGTCAGCTCTAGCCCTGATTCAAGCTGCATCTATTTACATAAAATAAAGTGCCAGATACATCATAAGTACATATTTAATCCATATATATCTCTAAATCTACTAAAAGCTCTCCAGACAGAAATTCTCTTCACCAACATAGTCTGGAAATTGTTCTGTAATTTATAGTGTTAAAGAATTTGGGAGAGGAAGGGCTCAGACAGATTGTGATTTACATATGAATATATATATATATATATACTTAATATATGTGTTCACATGTGTAGTATTCATATATATACATAAATGATTTAGCATTCATATATCTAAGATACATATACTTATATGCAAAAAGAAATATTGTAGGTACATATATTTTGTTATATATGTGATAAGTTGGCTAGCCTAGGAGGAAGTAAGACTTAGATTGAAGTCCTGCTTCTGACAGATACTCCATGTGTGATTATAGGAAAAACTTTCCCCACTTTGAGGTCCCTAGTCAATTATCCAAGACTGAAAGTTATTGAACATTTCTTAGACTGCCTCAGTAGAGGTCATTTCTACATTGGAAGTTCCTTCCATTGAGGAAAATCTCTTGTTGGTTTTTGTTTATAAGAAGTTAGAAAGTCACCCAGTGGAGTCACTGAACAATGCAAGAGAATGAAAAAATGGAGCCAGAAGCTCTAAGTTCAAATCCTGACTCTCAGTTTAATTCCTTGGTAACTTAGGGGAAAACACTTAACCTGAGCCTCATGTTTTTTCCATATATAAAATGAGAAGGTTGAAATAGATGGTTTCTGTGTTTTCTTCCAACTCTAACTCCATGATCCCATGACCCCTTAAATAAAAGCCATAAGGGAGCATTTAGGCCCCCTGCATTTATAGCCTGGATTTTACAGTTCCATATTTATAGATTTGATAATGTCAGTCTTCCCATTTTAGCGATGGGATGTCTGGGAGCTACAGACTTCACTGACACAGCAAAGTGGCCACAACAGATGGCAAAAACACTTGCCATTTCCAGAGATGATCATTTTAATTTAGAGCAGCTAGAAAAATAATAATAAAGCTATTGGGGTGGGTGGGTTGATTATGAGCTTAAAGCACATGTTTTATCCCCAAATCGTAATTCCAAAAACCCCAGTGATTTATGGTTTAAACATGTCATGAGGTATTAAGTTTCTTTAGTGTGATTTGTAATAATCAGAGCCTGGTTAAAACCCCAAGAAGAGGTCATGAGTCTGAGGCTAAACATGATGCTCGGTCCCTTTCCTGTCATGCTCCTTCCTTCACCAACAGCCAAAGCTTTAATTGTACCCAGTCACCTTGATCAAAGCAAGAGATTTAATAATTTGGGGCCAGGGTAAGCAGAGAGAGAGAGAGTTATTTGAAGAAAGTGAGGGGGTTAAAAATGAGAGAGGGACAGGGAGAGGGGGAGAGAGAGAGAGAGAGAGAGAGAGAGAGAGAGAGAGAGAGAGAGAGAGAGAGAGAGAGAGAGAGAGAGAGAGAGAGAGAGAAAGAGAGAGGCAGGCTTAGTTAAAGGATCAGTGGAAAATCTGTAGAAATGATGTAAGAGAAAGCAAAGGCAGGGATTGGAGTAAGGAGTGTAAGGCTGAAACTATAAAAACTCTGAAAAAAAGCTCAGCATCAGGGCAAAGTTAGGGAGAAAGAGCATAGCAACGTCTCTTTCAGATTTGGATCTCTTGAATTTTGAACAAGGTAAGCAAACTAAGGATGAGGAAAAATCCTTTAAGAAAACCCTAAGCTTCTGTTTTCACAGATTCTTTGGTGTTTCATTTATTTGTCAGTTTTACTCAATTTAAAATAATCCTACTGCTAGCATACCATGAAAGTTCTATTTCCACTATATATTTATTTATGTGCTGAGATGGGATTTAAAAAAACTGTTTCTGTAGTGTATATCTAGGGCACAGACTAATTGGATGCATTTTGGCTTTTCATAGATTTCACAAAAATCTCAATGTTGCCCCCATTTCCAAAAAGAATGATTAAAAATTGTTTAGTTACTGATTCAAGCTGCTTGTTGCTAATTTTTAAAATATATTTAGTGTATTGCTTATTTTATTAAAAATAAAAATGCATAAAGTTATTAACTTGAAAAACTTGTTGCAAAGAGGTTTTCCCTTCATGTTTTGCTCTCCTAAACCAGAGATAAGAAATGTGACCTAATAAAATAAATGGAATATTAATGAGTTTTTTTAAATGGATTCTGCCATCTTAAACTTTAGAAATGCACTATGAAATTTGAAACTATATATACGTATATATGTTTAAGATCAAAACTTCAGACTTTGTGGCTTTGTTCTTTGATGCTAGTAAGTGATAGCTTTTATTAGCACTATAAATTGCATTTTAGTTTCCTTTAGAAATAGGTATAAAAATTTAAACAAAGATTATATGTGTATATAGATAGATATACATATATAGATACACATAAAGACACACACAGCTTTTTTTCAGCATATTATCAATTAAAGTCACTGCTAACACTAGAAACTATAGTTAGCACATGAAATGACTCTGATTTCAGGTTTGGTAGCATTTATACTAGCTGGAATTATAAATCCACCAAGTCCAAACTCCCTTCAAAAAAACCCCAAAACAAAATCAGCTGTCTCCTAGGTGATGAGTTTTTCTTCATGCCTTTGAAGTTGAGGGACAGTACCCAAGAGTCAATAAAACATAATTATCTTCTTTTCAGAGCTATTCTTCAGGAGCCTGCTAGGCTTCCTTACAAAAGACTTCTGAGGCCAGATGATCATCCAAGTAACTTTCATTGATACTGATGACCACCTGAGCTTCCTCTTTGAGCAGCCTTCTCACATTACTTTTTTTTTTTCCTAGATCTTCCAATGACCATTTTTAAATACCATGGTTCTTTCTGTAAAGATCAAGTCTTAGCACATTCATTAGTTTTGTTTTTTTTTTTCCTTTCTGGGCATCCATGAGTGTGTATGTATACACACATATACATATATGTGTGTATATGTATGTAAAATACATATATGCACTTTTATGTTCATGTACACTATTTACATTCAAGAATACAAATGCATGTCTATATACATATCTGGACACATCCATCTAAATCCATTCCCATTTGCATTAGCATTATTGTCGATTTTTCTCATCTTCTATATCCAAGTTCTGGTAGAGAAGCAAAATACATTAATGAATGATGATGTCTGGGTCCCACATTCATCAAGTGATCCACTATGTTTTGAAGGATTGTTTGATGAAATGTTGTTAATATTGTTTATTTGCGATATGGGACTGAGTCAGGGGAGCTGCTGTACTCCTGGTCCTTAATCTGCCAATGGATTGTTGTGTGACTTTGGGCAAATGACCAATCACGCTTCATTTTGTGCACAGACATGCACAAATGTGTATGTATGTGTTTGTATTTGTATTTATAGTGTATATACACACATACATATAATGTGTATATGTGTAATGTGTATATACATTGGTTTGGGGGTGGTAAATGGAGGCCTTCTATGGTCTGTTCAACTTGGAAACTTTGTGATGGGAAATAATTGCTATAATATTGTGAAAGGGACAGTACAACAGAGCAGATGCTAGCTTTGAAGTCTGGAGGACCTGGGTTCAAGTACTCCTTATGAAATATAATTGCTATAGACCCTCGGTGAGTCCCATAACTTCCCCCTGATAACTTTCTAACTCTAATTGCCGGCAATTATTCAATATTTATTACTTTGTACTTTGTAAGTACTTTGTACCAATAAAGTTCAAGTCCAGCCAAATCCATGAGTGGGTCTAATAAGAATATGCACGACTGATAGCATCATACACTGTAGAATAATGCCCATTTTGCTTTCAGATATAAATTAGCACCCTATATTGTACATGTTAGGACTTTCCCCCCCTTTCCCTTGTGTTTTAAATTGTTTTCTAAATATCTGAGAGGTTGGCAATTTCCCAGGAATATTCAGGCTAAAGTCTCCAGGAAGGTTAAACTTTTCACTGCCTCTGGATTCTGATCTATAATTCATAAGAGCAGTCTTCCAAATACAGAACATCAGACCATCACCATCCCAAATCCTAGTTTTAAACCCTTTCTAGCCCAACTTTTTGTGCCTGGTATTGTCTCCTGTCCCTTTGTCATTGCTCCCAATCTGGGGCCAGGCACCACGGAGCATTGGGGATTCACAATTTCCCAAGTAAGAGAAGAAAATGCAAGTTTTATTTTAAAATTTGAAAAGAAAAACACATTGAAGTAATTAGAGATATTTGGAACAGTTGGCACAATGAGATGGCCAACGCAGAAGTGATTGAAAAGCCGAGAGTTTGCTGGCAATGGATGGTAATGTAATCAAATGTTTGCTTTCCACAATGCATACCAGGCTGATTTTAGCCCCATCATTTATTCTGCCCTCTTCTGCTCCATATACAATTAACTCTTCATGATTGGCCAAGCCATTTTGCTGGGTGGAGATGATCCAGTGGCAACTGGATCATTTCTCCTCTCCATTCAGTGTGGGTTTACTTTCACACTTTCTCAGTTGACTCACTCTGAATATGCCAGTCAGCCTAGCAGAACCTAGAGGGGCAGTCTACATTCTGTGGCAACCTCATTCAGTAACTCAAGCAACTTGCCCCCCTCCCCTTCAGCCACAAGAAAATGCTTTTTAAGCAAAACTATGAATTTTCCTTCCTCCCTCCCACCCAAGGAAAGTATAACCCGAATAAGAATGTTGAAGGACATGAGGCAACCCTGTTCAGGGAGGCTGCTTGAATCTGAGAAATGATGCTGCCCATCCCCATGGCAGAGGAAGGAACAGAGAATAATGGAGCATGAGAATCCTTCCCAGAAGGGGTCAAACAGAATTTCACAGAATTGCAATTATTCGTTTTAGTATTTGGTCATCTTCAGACATACCTGGATTGAAATGTGAGTTTAAAAAAAGCAAATATCCCAAATAGTTCAACTTTAGCATGACCTTAAATACTCTGGAACCCATGCTCGCCCATGCCTCTCAACCTTCCATTGCTCCTCACCCTAAATATGAAATGAGAAGAGATCAGAGGTAGCCAAGCCCAAGTCAGAGAACAGAGATCCAGCTTTCGCTCTTCCATCAAATTACTCAGATGAAGCATTTGGTCATTCTGTGTCTCTCTTTCCTCATCAGGAAAATGGGAATAATATTTGTTCTGCTCTTCCTGACTCATAGGATTATTTAAAAAGCAAACAAGATATTGAATATGAAAGTGATTTAAAATGCATCATTCAGGCTTTTCCAAATGTCGTTGTACAATTTTAAGCTATGAAAAGTTAAAGAGTGTATATGTATGTGTGTGCATATGTAAGTGTTTACATGTCTCTACATGTATGGGTATCTCTGTGCCTGCAAACAGGAGAACCTATTTCATTGGTGAACTTATGTGTGAGCTCTCTCCACTGATTCAGAACAACTACTAATTTGTAGGTCACTTGTAGTACTTACCAGGAGTTGCCTATTTTGCCAGTAAATGAACAGCTGGTCCACGTCAGAGGCCAGACTCAAAGCCACTTCTTCCTAATTCCAACATAAGTCCCCAAGTTGCTCAAGTCCACAGGAAGCACTTGGTATTCATGATCAATTGTCACACCATTGCTTAAATGTACTGTTGACTATCTAAGACATGTATTGTGACATCACTAGTGTATTGTGTGTGTGTTTTCTTTTTACTCTTCTACATATATTTTTCAGAGCTCTGTGGTACAAACCATACTTGTTGGCTTAATCTTATCTACACAAAATCAAATATTTTCCTCTTTTATCAACAAGACAAAGTAGAGAAGATGTATGGCCCCTTTTTAATGCCATAATTCATTATTTGAGGGTTCTAATCATTGGACCAAGTTTGAATCTTGCTTCTCTGTAGGAAATTTTTTTATAAATAGGCTCCATCACATTTGCTCTTGTGTCAATATATATCCAGCTCAATGGAAGAAGAAGCTTCTGTAGAAATGAACTCCAGTGCCCTGAGCATTCAAGTTTTTTTTTTTTTTTTTTTTTGCTTTCCTACTGGGCATGATGTTCAAACAAAAAAAAAGGACCATGTTAAACCAAGCCATGTCACCAGCATGAGACTCTATGTCATGAGATGTTGTTATAGTTATAATGGACTTCAAATGAGAATCCCTTGGCACTTTTGGTAACTACCAAGTACTTTTGGATGTCAAGATCAAGCCATAGTAAAAAAAAAAAATTCTGGGCTACACAGGTGACTGCCCTGTTTCTTATTCTATCCTATTGGGTATTACCTTCATTCTAGTGTAATTCACCTTATATTGCAAAGGTTGGTTACTATCAGCTCTCTTTTCCCAGATACTAGTTGACAGTGATAAACAGGAAAATGTCCCGAAACCAAAATGGATACATGCTCAGAGTAATGATTTCCCAAGTTGTCTATGTAATGTGGTTTTTGAAAAAGAAAAAAAAATATTACAATCAGAATGAATTATATAACAAATATTAAGTATAAACAAATATTAAGCAAATATTATATTAAGTATTCCCAATGATTTTAGTTTGGTACAGGAAGAGAACCATTTCTAATATATTGGTAAATCCTATCTTTAAAAGAGCAAGATAAGAAAGCCCAAAATGAGGAAACATCACATTGCTAATGACTATTCACATGCAGAGAGGACATATGGATTCAAGTAGAGTCCTTTTCAGGGAAGAAAGGCCTTGGAGCTGTTTAGCCTGGAAACATGAGATACAAGCAGATATATGGCCCAGGAGTTTTCATTTAATCAATAAAGACATTCAATTTCCCAAAGAGATTTTTTTTGGTCTCATATTGTGTTCTATTATGAAGAACTGGCTTGAGTATTCCAACCTTAGGAGTCCCTATAGACATTGAGTTTAGAATGTGGACACAACACTTTCCCTTTTACTCTCATTCAAGTTGGGAAGGATATACCAGTGTCTCCTCCAGCCCTGATGTTTCAGTGCCAGAAACTTGAGATTTCCACCCTCCCAGGATTCTCCAGTACCTTTACATGGTTCATTACATTATAAGACCCAATGGTCTTGGAATCCAAGGCATCAGAAGGGTAGAGCTCCCAGATGACTGAATCTTCTTATTTTACAAATGACCATAGACAATATGGAAAGGATCTCATAAGTCATTAATTCCAACCCCCAAATTTATAGATAAGGAAACTGAGTTTCCAAGATACCATAGGCAAAAAGCATCAGAGACAGGTTTTGAACCCAAGCTCACAGACTCCTTCTTCATTTTATCACAGTGTCTATTGACATGAACTTTCTCAGTTTATAAGATGAATTGTTCCCCATTGTTATCCTTCTGATGCCAAGAGTACATAAGGAAGAGCCCTAAACACTTTGGGTGATCCTCTTGTCTCACAAACCGAGAACATGAGCAAGATTTGCATAGAACAGACAGGCAGAGATGGACTGCACTCTGAAATGAGGGAGGAAATTTCCACCCACCTGGATGAAATCACAAATACATTAATGTTCTGGAGTATAAGATGGCAAACTTATGGACCTTTTAGGACTCACCTTTCCCTTTGTTATGTGTCCTGCCCCTTCATCATTATTTCATTAGAGCTATAAGGAAGATATGGGGCATTAGCAAGCCATCTGGAAGGAAGGAAAGGAAGGAGCCAAAGAGTTTAAAATAGCCCATAATGAGGTAGCTGCCTTCAGCTGGCTTGCTCTCACATAAACAAGTGTTGTAACAATTTAATTGGTTTATTTATAAGGGACTATTTTCTTCCCCAAAATAGAAAACTGTGATGGCTTGGGGTTGAGAAAACAGCACTCATTATCTGGGAGCTTCATCAACAGATAAAGTAAACAGGAAATTCTTCAGACATTTGAAGATGTCTTTGATAGCCTTCTTGAATGAAAAGATTTTAGTTTTAGATATCAATTCATTCATTAAATAAGGTTATTGAGAACTAAGTAGGCATGCAATATCCCATGTCCAATGGTTTTCCATTACTAGACATATAGGAATAGTATTTGTGTCCAAAATATAGTTTTGCTATGGTCTTGTGTTAGAAATCAGTTCTCTGGTCTGTGGACTTTCCAGGCAAAATATATGGATATGGATTTTTCCTGTAAGGGTTAATAGGGGAAAATATTCTTTTAAAAAATCTTTCTTTTGAGTGGATTAGAATCAAAGGTGGGGGATGACAGATTCATTTCAGCCCTGACACATTTTGAGCTGGAGCAGAAATGTGCCTGAATCTTAAGTGAGGAATTTTCTCTGAACTATTCAGAATTAACATGAGTTTCAAAAACCCAAAGTGGGGGACTTTTACTAGAACTATCAAGGGAAGTGAGTATGGTCCACTGTGAAGCTTCACCCCATTTGACACATCATGACAAATCATGTACTATGTTAATTCTTCCTAGAGGAAAACTAGCATCTAGTTGAAAAAAACAAAGATTATAGTTATATCAGGACCAGGGCATCTTATAGATTGATTCTCACCTGCCTGTTAAATGGAAATGCATCTGCTCTTCATTGAGCTCAAGACCATATTAGCTTTTTTGGCTTCTATTGTTCATTATTCACACTAAACTTGCATTCTTCTCACTCTACGTCTTATTCCTATCCCTTTGTTTTTCAAACTGTTGCTTGGCTCTGTCTCCTTTCTGTCCTTATGATATTGATTTTTGAGCCCACATTATATATTTACAATTAATGCTTTTGGAATTCATCTCAGCAATTACATCCCAATTCTTATGCTAGTCAAGATCTTTTGAATCCTACCGTTTCTCCTATTTTTGGTCATCTGCATATTTGACATGTAGGCCATATGTCTCTTCATATGAGTCATTAGTAAAATTTTTAAACAGCATAGAAATGTTAATATATATTTTATTAAAATTTTTCTAGAAATAAAAATAAATATTATAAAAATTATAAATAAAGATCCCTTGGACATTTCCCTTGAGACTTACAACCAAGTTGGCATTGACCATTGACCATTGCTTTCTGAATGCTGCTATTTAACCAATTCTAAATCTTTTGAATTGTAGTATTTCTTCTCCTAGTATAGTGTGCATATTTTATCAAAGATCCCACTAAGGGGCAGCTAAATGGAGCAGTGGATAGAGCACCAGCTCTGAAGGCAGGAAGACTTGAGTTCAAATCTGGTCTCAGACACTTAACACTTCCTAGCTGTGTGATCCTGGGCAAGTCACTTAACCCCAATAGCCTCAGCAAAAAAAAAATCCCACTAAAATATCAATAAATTTTTTGAATAATTTCTCAGATCTTCTGGCTAGTAACCTGGTTAAAAGGGAGGAAAAATATATGGTTACTCATATATGATTGTGATATACTGAGAATAATTGGTAATCCGAATAGATTAATGGCCTTGCAAAGTATTCCCCTAAAAAACTGATGAGAGATGCTACAGTTGGACTGCCCTATTTTCCAAGTTTCCTTTAAGTTACTGGATTCATTGACCTCATATTTGCAGTACTACTTCCAAATTTATTGCTATAGATATAATCAAGAACTTATTAGTATCTACATCAGATTTTTCTTATTCAGTCAAATACATATTTGAAAGCACCATCTTAGTTGGAGGTCAGTTTCAGAGAAATTGTTTAATTAATATCTTATTCTATTCCCTTATCTTGAGATTGCCTCAGTATAGACCATCAAACTAGATGACATTTTAAATAAAGTCAGTGATTGGGGAGAATAATCCTTCTACCTTTTGATGAGTCTCCTTTCCCTCCACACTGAGGTTTGAAATAAGAAGTGAAAAGGAGTTTATGCCATATACCTTTGAATGAAGGAGAAATTGCACAAGGAGTTCTGAGGTTTAGGGAAGAAGACCTGAGTTTGAATCCCACCTATAGTATGTACCAATGTGTGACCAGATCAGGAGATTGTGATAGTAGTAGTCATAGTAGTGGTAATAATACTAGTATTAACTGGAGCAATGGTAATTTTAGGTATATTTTTCCACTCTATATAGAAAATCGCCTATATTTCAAATTCTTCTGACACTTAAACTTTTGTGTAAAATTTAGACTTAATAAAATAAACGAAGGTAGATATACACCCACATACACACACAGGTACATGTTTATGTATGAATGTATATATATATATATATACATATATGTGTGTGTGTGTATAGATAGATAGATAGGTAGAGCTAGAGTGATAATATAGATAGATTCATAAAATATTTATTTATGACCATTATGGAAATTGCAATCAGAGAGGTCAAATAGAAGTCTACTACTATAGTCCAAGAATGTAGTCCTGAGGGAAGAGAGATGTATTTTCAAGGATCCTACTTTCTACTATCAGGAAAAATATATCTTTTTTTTTTCAGCAAATACAAATTAATGCAAGAGAGAAGGTATTAGTTACTGGTATGAGGAATTAGAAATGATTTAGATACGTTTTGGCCCCTCAATTGTAGTTTAAAGGAAAGTAGGAATTTGAGGAGGTCAAGGTAAGGAGAAAAAAAGGTGTTATGGCATAAAGGATCAGTTCAGCAAAAGCACAGAGATGAAGTTGAAATGTTCTATGCAGGTAACTGCTTGGAGGTCAATTTGACATGGACAAAGCATCCATAAAAGTAGTAAGAGAAAAATTACTCAGAAATGTGGGTGAGGTATATACAGGTTAGAGCTTTAAATGTCTAGTTTAGAATGTGCATTTTCTCTTAAAGAAGGGAGAGTCATTGAAAGTTTTTCAGGAAAGTGTCATTTTCAGCCCTGGGACTTTGGAAGATGACTTTAGTAGCTATGTGAGACATGCCTTGGAAAACCCAGAAATTGCAGTTGGGGAAGTCGAGTAAAAAATCTACTTCTGTAATACAAAAATGAGATGAAACCGAAGGGATCAATAGCAGTCTGCTCCCAATGGTGAAACTGGAAATATGACATTCTGTAGAAGTAGCCCAAACTCTGTAACAGAAAAGGAAAATATTATATTAGTTGAATAAAGGCTCTATTTTTCTCCCCCAGATCTGGTTTGTATAAACTCTGTGGTTTATAATTAGTGTTATTTTTTAGTGTATATATCCATATATATCTCCTTTCATAGGTATCACATTTAAGGGTGTGGTCAATATTTGAAAGTGGCCTATATTTGGGTAAATCCTATGTATTTTTAAGTTTTACGGCATTTACTCCCAAAGAGCCTTAAAGCATATTACAAACATTGCTTAAAATAGTCATGTGAATTAAATGCTCTTACTCCCACAGAAACAATTTCATTCATCTTCTCACCATCCTGTGAGGGAGGCTAGCATATGAAGTTCCATTTTTAAGTTTCCATGGATTTGGTGACTTAACTGATTATATTGGAAGTGAAGGAAAAAAGCTAAAAAAAAGTGTTGAATCGATCAGTCAATGTAACCTTTTAATAACAGTAAATAGAAGAAAAAGGGGTTCGGCTGGAGCATCTCCACTGGGGCACTTGCCTTGAGACTACAACCAAGTTGTATTTGACATCTACCTTATAAATGGTATGCTTTGGTTGAAATAAGTAGCTTTATTTTTCCTCATAAAATGAGTTACCTATTATATAAAATTAATCATCTTTTCATTATTTTAAGTCATTTAAATGCCATATCATTCAATTGATACATTCTATAAAGAGGGCACTCAAGTCACTACTAATTGGCCACACATAATATAGGATTCATCTTCCAAATAAAGAGAAGTGAGGAAAGCAATAGTAAGTAAAAGTCACAAAGCAAATCTCTGGTTATATTTATAAATATTCCTAACATTTTGAGTTATCCCAAATTGGAATGGTACCTCCAATGAGATGATGGACTTCCTTTCCCTGGAGATCTCAAGACAAATTCTGTTGACCTATTTCTTGGATGATTTGCTTATTATACTTTTTATATTAAGGAAGTTATCCTTAGCAAGGTATGGGTTGTACTAAACACATTGTGACTTCCTTTCCAACTCAGAGATCCTGTGATTCTTTTTAACCAGAGATTTCACTTCTCCAAATATTTTGAAAATAATTTTATTGACTAACTCAGAAGGCTGTTCAGTGCTATCTTACAATCAATCAAACCATCAATCAGCAAATATTTACCATGTAGGAACTATGTGCCAAGCACTGTGCTTGATCATAAGTAGATTTCAAAGTCATGAGCTATTTTTACCTACTAGAGAAGGGCTAAACTGGGAGAGCCTCTTTGCTCTCTCCCTGTCATTTCCTGTGTTTCTAATTTTGTAGGGTTCCGGTTTCACAGGTTCATCAAAATGTGTCTTGTGTGGCAGGTGCCAGAGTGTTTATTTGTATTAGTCTTTCCAGTACTAAATTTAGGAGCTTGGGACTTTTAGATTAAAGGTAACCAGCATGTTATTAGACCACAGAAGTACATGTTTTCAAATTGACCATTTCTTTTTATACCCACATCCCCAAGTAATCAGGATGTGGTTATTGCCAAGGTGTGACACTGTAACTTTTCACTGCACACGGGTGTAGGTATCAACATCGATATGATGGAGGCGGACATCAGGACAACAAGCCTTCAGGGTCCTGTGCAACCCACTGAGTTTCATGGGCAGGGAGAGAGCTGAGGAAGAAGGAGGTCATAGATATCCTATAAGCCAGTTAGGAAAAGAAACCCAGAAAATTTTCAATCTTTGGTACTTTTTAATATAAAAAGGATACATATATGACATATATGTGGACCTTGTATACATTTGTTGCTATTTCTGAGCCTCACGAGCATGTCAGGTGGTACTAGGGGTATTATCCTGCACATTTTACAGGTGAGGAAACAGTGTCTCAGAGTTCAAGAGATTTTCCTGCAGTCACATGGCTTGTACATGGATACGTCAAGGTGCCATTTGAAGCATGATTTCACACCCAATCTTCTATTCACTTTAATATAATCTTTCCTGCTTTGCCATGATGCTGGTAGTGCTGGTGAATGGAGAATGAAACAAGTGAGCACACATAAGAAAAGCTCTGTGTATCATCATTATCATATTTCTTTTTTTATAGTAAAGAAACTTAATGAACAAGAACGAGATAGGGATGAAATAGACAGGAATACTTTCCACAGTTTTTAGCTGGCATTTTGATCAGATAAAAGAACATTCCCTTTTCTGTCTCTTTTCTCCACTTGGAGAGATAATTGAATATTTTTCCCCAAGCTTATGGAAAATCAGAGGAACCATTGGAACTCTGTGTCAGCTTACCTCAACTGACTACTGGGATACTAAAGAATGTTAGTTCTTTGTTAATATGAGGCTGGAGGAAAGCAATTTCACAGCCAAAGTTCTGAAATGTTCTTTTTTATTGTATTCCCTGATAGAAATGGAAAGTGACAAGTTTATTCTGTGAGCTATAATATCAGATCATAGAACATAGACTTGGAGCAGGGAGCTGATTGAGAATGGCCAACTTATTTTATATGAGGCCTAAGAAGGCTAAGGGAAATATATGTCTACAGTCAACTAAGTGACAAGTATAATGTGAGATCTGAATCCACTAACTCCAAAGGAAGTCCTTTCTCTTTAGATCATGACAAAGGACTATTGGTTTGGAATTTGTTCATTGTTATAACTGTTTTTATTTCATGAAGATCCTACTTAGATCCATCCTCATGAAATAAACATGATCTAGAATTGCTGAGTTCTATACCATAGAAGTGTCATCTCTGACTGTGATCTTACCAAGATCACAAGGTTTCAGAGTTACATTATTAAAATAATAGCACTGGGACAGTTCTGTAGTATAAGTCACACCTCTACAGGATATTCCCATTGGCTTTTTCTGCTAAGGGGGGATAAAAAAGCCAATGGGAATGTTCCTTTCCTGATTATGATGACATTCTCTAATGGATGCCTTTGTGCAATGGGTGATATTTTTGGCCATGGCAGTTCTGGAAAACCAACAAAATCAGTGAGATGCTGCTGTCTGTCCCTGCATCCAGAGAATTACATTTTTAAATTGAATTGAATAGAGTGGAATGGAAGTTGTTGAGTGCTTTTCTGCTAGTCTCAGTTTTGCCATTGTAATTTAGCCATATTTTAAATGTAGACTATTAATGCTGTGTATTCTGTTTTCCAGATGCTGGACTGGAGATTTGTGGCCACTCACTTGATCCTGGCCATTTTTCTGATGCAATGGAGCACTGGCAAAGGCCCCGGGGTTGAGGCAGCACCAGAGGTAATGGAACTGATTTAGGAGTGCCTTATCTCTACCTTTCTTGATGGGAAATTCAGCCCAAATGTGAACTTTATATCTAGTTCACCAGCAGAATAAATGCCTGGTAACAAAAATTCAAACAGAATATTGCATTATTTTGACTAATTTTCCTCAATTTTTCCTTTTGTGAAATAGAGAATGACAAGCGTAAATGAGCACTACTTCAGTTTGTAATCTTATTACAATTTGGTCACTTGAAGGTTAAAGCAAAATAGAGAGGAAAAACAATAAAATCTGCATATGCTAACTCTGATTATAGCTCCCTATGCTCATATCTGAATTATTCCAAAAGGATAGAAGCACTTAGAGGAGAAGTTCTGGGATTTCCATCATTTTCCCCCAGAATGAAGCACAATGTCTTGTATATAGTAGGCACTTAATAAATATGTATTTATGTGAGTTCAATCTGAGACATAAATCACTAGGGGAAAAAATCCTTTTTAATAGACAGTGAATTTGACTAAAGAAAAACTAATCCAAATATAGCCTTTCCTGTGACCTTTTGAAGGGTGGTGGAAGAACTAAAGCTGTCTGGATTGGTGGCTGCCTCGAACAAGATAAAAAGTTAAAGCCATGGATCAACTCATCCATGCAGATCAGTTTCAGTTATTGTATGTCTTTGCTTTCTAGGTCTTTTAACCCCTCTGTTCATATGCAAGAGTCACCTGACAGTAGATGGGGTCACCAAAAAGATCATAGCAGTACTCTGTGTCTTCTTAAGATTAATGTTCCATTGCACTCATTGTTGCTCCTTTAGATTACTTCCTGGGAAGTTATTCAAAGAGAGTGATTTTTGTCCACTTCCAGAGAATGTCTTTCTTATTATTATTATTATCACATTCTTTTCCATTTCTCCTATTTAGTTTCAAGGAATAAATATTTTGTGACTTTCACAAAGGACATTGGACATTTCTACTCTGTCATATCTTGGTGATACCACACAAAGGAAGCAGGGAACTGGGACTCCTGGCTGCCAATCCATTCAAACTTTGCCTCATATGAAAAAAAAAAGAAAATAATATAAAAACCCACTTTAGATTTCCACTCCTTTTAGACTCTTCCAGTCTGATCAAAACTAGTTAATGCTATGATGATTGCCTTTCAGTATACTATCTCTCAAAAATAATACGTTTGTGCTGCTATTTGATCCTTCCCAAGAAAGGACTGTGAAAGTGGCTGCAAACACCCGGACAGATTAAATGGTGAAGGATGGCCTCAGTACCTGAGAAAAGAAACAGCCACATGTTAAAATGGCTTGGAGAATAGCATTAGCATTAGCAGAATTGGGCAATTCAGAGTAAGGGTTTCCTTTTTAATATTTTCATAGACAATCCCATAATCAACTACAAATGCTTCATTTTTTTTGTAAAAATGTTTCTTTAAGTAGAGTGTGCAAATTTATTTAAATATATTAAAATTAGTAAAAATCTACCCATGTCTATGCTATTGCTTAGTGTCATCATTAGTGATCTCAGTCTGAAAGGATCCTTAAAGAGCATTTGGACCAATACTTTGTTTATGTTTTGTTTGTATTTATGGAATAAAACACTTTTGATCAAGAGTTGTTAAAGCTAAGGCTCTAGGAATGGAAATGATTTGACCAAGATCACATGGGTAGCAAATGGGAGAGTCAGGATTCATAGCCAGACCCTCCTTATTTAAGGATTTTCCCAGTTTCTACTTATAGAGACAGAAATTTGAAAGTTAATAGAGAGTGGTTGTTATTTGCTGAATGACTGAAATGACTTGTTAGAAGTTAAGGATTTTTAGGATTGGCAATTTTTGCAGAAAAGTCCATGGGCACCCAGCTGATTGCTAACAAGGTCACCCAGTGCAAAGAGTTCTTTAGAAATTTGGCTCCACAATTCATCATGTTCATGGCTGCATTCTTTTGAACAACCCCTATATTCCTATTTTAAATCACTTTTAATCCCAGAAACAACTGTCTTCTTCCTGGATCACAAAACATCTGTAAATGGCCCTAAATGTGTAAGTAAAATGGAACCATGAGGAGGGCACCGACTCTCTAGACTTCTTCAGTTAGCATTGAAAACAATGATAATGTCATTCCTTTCTCCAGCAGGCCATTAACTCCATAGCTGAGAACGCACAATCCCACATTGAAAACACTGAAGAGAAATCTGCCACTGAACTGACCCAGAAACTCCTGTTCCTCGATGAGCTGGTCTCCCTGGAAAATGACGTGATTGAGACCAAGAAGAAAAGGAGTTTCCCTGTCTTTGGAGCTCCACTGGACAGACTTTCAGCTGGATCCTTCAACATCAAAGGCAAACAGAGGTAAGTGAACACATCCATAGGTCAAGGGAAAAAGTCTCTTCTTCGACTAAGTACTGAAATGTGAGAAGCTTTGTGGAAGGAGTAGAAAGGATATTCTTATCATCAAGCCATGCTCTCCCAATGTGGGTGACAGCAAGCTCTCTTCAAAGAATCTGAGGAGGAAGGTAGGAACCCACTGATCCTGGGGACAGTCTCATTAACTCACCACAGCTGGAGAATCCCAAGGACCAACCACTGGCATGGAATGAGGGGGAGCACAGGAGATGATAACTATTTACCCCATGGTTTATTTGTTCAGCATAATGTTAACTATGATCTGGGAGCTATCCATGTGCACACATAGGGACACATGCACACACACACATACATACACATAAATACAGTAGCTCTAGAATTTAGTATGGTGAAACCTTAATTAAATGGAGCATATAAGCACAGGAAAAATCATTTTCAGAACATCCTGCTCTCTTCAATCCCTATGGAACATCATTCTAAAACTGTCTATTTGTCAGCTCGTTTTTGTTTTTTGTTTTTGTTTTTTGTTTTTTGTTTATTTCCGGAATCACTACAGTAGTGTGACAATCATTGATTCTTGACAACTGAGAATCATTACTCTTGTCTTTGACTTGATCATTCTAAAAAAGTTGTTCCCTCTGCTAAGATCTGGAGAAAAATATAAGGAAGATGGAGGTACAAAGGGAAGGATACAAATGTCTGCCACTTCCTACCTGTGCAATCCTCTGAGCCAAAGTTCTTCATAAAAAAACAAGGGATCTGAACCAAAAGGTGTACACAGTTGCTTCTGGCTTTAAACCTCTGAAAACTGACTGTATTCAAACCTCAAGGAATGTTTTTAGCCTTTTTTAATTTTTAATAACTTCCTAATATAAGTGTTATCATTTACTCATTTCTAGTGATAGGAAGAGTAAGGATATTAAAGGTATTAAATCTCACGTAAATCCACCTCTGATCATCTAGTTGAGTTTCACTAGAAGCTTCACTAATAAACAGTAATGAGACAGACAGACAGAGATAGAGATATATGGGGAGAGGCACACAGAGGCAGAAACATAGAAACAGAGAAATACAGAGACATAGAAACAGAGAGATGCACTGAGAAAGACAAAGATAGAAAGACAGAGAGACAGAAAGAGAGAGAGAGAGAAAGAGAGAGAGAGAGAGAGAGAGAGAGAGAGAGAAGGAGGGAAGGAAGAAGAGAGAAGTGAATTCGACAAAAGTGAAGTTATATTATAAGTAATATCATGAACCTGTAGTCAGGAGAGATCTCAGCTCAAATCTTAGCTCTGAACCCCTTTAAATAATTCCTAATACACAGGTTAGTTAGTTGGCAGGCTGAACTGAGGGTCTGGAGGCAAAAGGCTAGAGAGATGTCAATTCTTCATCTATTAATAACTCTCTCCTGTGTGAAGCTACTCTTGAAATATAGGGTAGAAGTTGCTTTCTGCTCTGGGAGATGCCTAATGTTACGTGAAATGGCATCTCCCCCAGACACAGCTCCTTCTTGAATGCAAATCTGTCAGCAACTGAATACAAATGATGCACAAATGATGTGATCTATGGCATAAATTGGACTGTGCTGAGAACAGAAGACCCGGGAGTGGGGAACCACTTTAGACTTGAAGCCCAAAAGAAAGTTAGCCTCAAGGCCAGTGATCAGGAATGAATGACTATGGTAGAAGGTGTCCCTGCTTTTCTTAGGGATCCATTAAATAGTGAAGTTCCCTTACTAAAATATATTACATCATTTTCTAATATCCTTAAAAAATAAACATTAAAAAATATTGGGGAGCCCAAGAAGCCAGGATCTTTACTGTGACAGCAAAGTACTTTCTAGGTTTTCTGGCACAGAAGAAAGAATTGGTGTGGGCAGCCTTTCCTTTTCAGAAAGGAATGAGCAAAGAGTTGTTCCTGTGCCCTTGCAGATTTAAAACAAGCCTTGTGCTCTTATTCTCTCTTTATGATCAGACCTTTTACAATGAATATATAGATCATAGATCTATCAAGAATATAAATCACATACACATTAGAGACATATGAATCACATGGCTATTAGAAAATATGATCCATAAACATGTTAGAAACATATAGACCACATACCTGTTGGAGACACAATTATACCAACCCTCCACCCAGTCCTTAACTCTATATTCCTGTATTTAATTCGAAATCTAACTCTATTAGACCCTTAATTGCATATACATAAACTAGGAGTAAAGGTCCTGTTGGGAACCCTGGAGCTTCAAAAGTGCTGTCATCAACTCTGAAATCTTATCTCTCTTCCCCTATCACCTGGACATTGAATTCAACACACATGTATTAGGTACGGTACAGACACTGGGTGGGCCCTGGGTATAAAAGACCATATCAAGGCCAGATATTGCCTGCAAAGTGTTTCCATTCCATTGGGCTACACTGTCTCTCACAGAGAAATACACAGGGAGAAAAAAACAACTAAGGGAATCAGAAAGGACTTCCTCTGGCTGAGCAGACCCTCAATGTCCTCTGAGGAGCCTATACAATGTGATGAGAGGGTACATTCCTGGCAAGGGGCCCAGTGTGGAAAGGGACAAGGTGTGGGGGGAGCTAGGGGGTGTAGATAAAATACCTTTATGGTCGAGACTTGATTTTATTTTCTTTCTCCAAAATCTTCAGGAGGTTTTATGTGAAGCAACAATGTGTAAACTAGAAGGAATAAGCTTCCATAATCTGTCCATGATTGAATGAGATTCTTCTATTCCTCCTTGACAGCAATCTATAGAGCTGATTGTCTTCTTTGTCTTTTAATTCCCATTTCATGAACAAAAAAATTGAGGATCATTGTCAGATATTTTTCATGTAACCAAGTCAAGTAGCCAAAAATAACCCAAAATTGAGGAAGTAGAAAAGAATCTTAGATTTTAGCTCTGCTGCTTGGCTACTGATGTCTCCTTTTTGTCATTTCTCTCTCTCAGCCTTGGCTTCTTGGTGTGTGATATGTGATGTGAGACCTAAATCTGACACTGTAACAGAATCTGATGCTTAATGTAGGATCCAGAGCTAGAAGGGACAGCAGGAGACAATTTGCTCAACTTCTCATTTTACGAATGAGGAAACTGAGGACCAGGGATAATTACATGATTGTCCAATGTCACACAGGCTCTAAGTGGTAAAGGAAGGATTTGAACCTGGGGAATCTGACTCCAGTAGCATGGACCCAGTGTATAACATTTTTCTTCTCACAACAACCATCTGGTCTAAGTACTAGGAATATTTATTGTTGTTGAGTCGCTTTTTAGTTGTGTCTGACATTATGATTTTATTTGGGGTTTTCTTGGCAAAGATACTACAATGCTTGTCATTTCCTTTGTCAGCTCATTGCACAGATAAGGAAAAGTGAATCAAACAGGGTTAGGTGATATGCCCAGGGTCACTCAGCTAAGAAGTGTCTGAGACTAGATTCCAACTTAGGAAAATTGGTCTTCCTGACCCCAGGTCCAGCTCTCTGTGCATTATGTTGCCCTCTGGCTGCTCCAAGTTTATATATATATATATAATTATTATAATTATTATTATTTTGCTGAGGCAATTGGGGTTAAGTGACTTGCTCAGGGTCACATAGCTAGGAAATGTTAAGTGTCTGAGACCAGATTTGAACTCAGGTCCTCCTGACTTCAGGGCTGGTCTTTATCCACTGTGCCACCTAGCTGCCCCTATCATCTTTATTTTAAAGACAAGGAAATTAAAACTCCAGAACTTCAAACTCTAATTACAGAACTAAGATCCAGACTTCCGATTCACAACCTTTCTCCTCTCTGTTTCATTATGCAGATTGTTCCCTTTCTCCCCCAAATCATTAATGAGCTCAACTGACCCCCCAAAAGGACTTTCAAAATCTGTGCAATAGCTCCTAAGTGCCCCATCCCCCCCAGTAATTGTAGCTTTCATTTCTTTTGCATGCATATGTTTCATGTATTTACTTACTTGTTGATTCCCCTTCCTAGAATCAATCCTAGAATCAGCATGTAGTAAGAAGGGGAATCCCTGTAGAGCAAGGACTGATTTGTCTTGATGTCTCTTAATTGACACCTTAGCAAGACTGGATCAATCACTGTTGAATGGCAATGAATTGGAAGTCCTGGTCTCTCCTGACTACTTATGCAAGGTGATTTTTCCAGCCCACTTCACTTCTCAGTATTTACAATATAGCCCCCAGTTGAGAACCGTGATTCCCTTTTTTATCCCTTAATACTTAGGAGAAATGAATTAACATGGAAAATTCTGGTGTCAAAGAATGGTTGAAGTTGGAGTCAGCAGACATGTTCAGAGTCATTGCAGTTGCCCTGAGTTAAGGCAACCTCAACTTAAATCATTCAATAACATTTGGAATTCATATTCCTTTACCCATTGTGGGTTCTTTCTGAAAAAAAAAAATGTTTTCCAAGTGTGAAATATCTTCATTGTGGCCTAAAATCAAAGTTCTGGACAGCTAAGACAGAAATGAGGATGATATATCTCAAGCAAGATTATTTTTTCCCACCTATTTCTGAGTTTAATGAAAGGAAGGGAAAAAACCTGTTTATTCATGAAAAATATTATTTTTTGATATTTCTTTCTAAGAAAATCTGCAAGTAGTCACATATTGAAGGCTATAACTTTCTCAAAGGGGAAAAATAAGCATTTCCTGTATCCTTTTGTTCCAACAAAATACAAACTAAAATTGTAATAGATTGAAATATTATTCCTGTATAAATTTAGATAGAATTTCAGAAATTTTCAAGTTCCTTTCTATTCCTGGGGGAATGAGGCTCCATAAATAAGTAGAATGGTTGGGTATTTAAATAGCCAAAGACACTGTTGTTTCTGCTCATTAATAGCAGAAAGACTCCCCCCCCCTCCACCATCCTAATTAAAATAGTAATGTTTATAATAATAAAAAATGGAATTTCCATTATACTCCCCTCTTCATCCCAATCATCCTCCATACAATGTTTACAGTTAAACAATTAAAATAGTCATGTTTGTTTAAAAAAAGGATCAGAAAATAATGGACTCTCCATTACACATGTAATCCTTTGGAAGCCTTGCCCAAGGCTATTACATCTGTCAGTTCTTAAAAATACTGAGGGCTTTAATACGGAAATGCATGACTAGAATTCCACTGCCACTGTGGTCCCACCCATGTGTCTACATTGCCCCTTACTGCAGAGAAGCAGATCATCATTGATTCAGAGATGGCAGGGACCTTACAGGGTCATCCAGTTCACAAGTCATTTTACAAATGATGACACTGAGACACAAGAAGATTAATAATTTGGCAAGAATCACAGAATAAGCAAGGATGTAATTTGGACTCAGGTCTTCCTATGTCCAAGTGCTCTCTACTCGTTTTCATCTCAACTCGCCCATACCTATCCAGCCCTCCCAACTGCATCCATATATATCCTCCTCAAAGTTTATCAGAAGTGATTCATCAGACATTGTCTTACTGCTATAATATAACAATATGCTCATAACTTATAATAATTGTTATTCTGTAACAATTATAGAATACAATAATACATATGGAAATGAACTGTTTTAACCATAGTAAACTCTTAATTTGGCAACTCTGTCTCTCAATACAGATTGAAACCATTTGTTTTTTAGGATCTAAAATTCAAGGAATTGCATGAAGCATATGGAGATTCAGTGACTTATTCATCAGTAACTTAAGTCACACAGCTACAATATATCAAAGATAAGATTTGAACCCAAGCTCTCTCCAGTCTCAGTATTTGATCTTATCTATTCTTCCTACTTATCTAATATAAATATAGCATAAAGATCCATCCATATCTCCATCTGTCTACTATCTTTAATCTATCCTTTTTGCTGTATTTCTCTTTGTTTATCTAGGATATACACACACATACATTTGTAAATATACATACATATATATGTGTATATATATAAAACAATCCATTAAAGAAGCCAACGTCTTACTGATATGACTTCTCCATTCATCAGTGTTGATCCTAGGTCATCCTCCCCTTCTTATTCTATGTGATAAATACACATTTCTCATTCTCCACGTTCTTGCTATTCTTTGGGAAAGGAGGCTATATTTGAGATCTCTGTATATTTAAATCCTACAGACAACACTCATCTCTTAAATCTTTGCAATGGTCTCTAGGTAACCTTTAACATCTGTTTAATATTCAAGCAATATTATTTCAAAATAATCTCAGTAAGGATAATGGTTTAGGTCCCAAAGAGATGTAAAATTGGAGAATGAATGGACATCTGGACAAGAAACCTTGCCAGGGTAAAAAAAAAAAATGTCAAGCCATATCAAGCTGAGATCCCATAAGGAAAACCCACATACAGATACATGTACACATAAGCACACAAATACAAGGCTGCACATTCAGGTACATGTGACAACATAAACATGTATGCATATGTAAGTACACAGACTCAAAACAGGCACACAAACATGCACACAAACACTAAACCTTTCCCATGTTCTATCTTCTCTCTGCTGTCTCTTCTCCTTCTGGATTTAAATGCATGAGGTCACCTTTTCTTCTCTGTATCTGATGGAAGGATGCCCTGCATGAGCCCTTAAACCAAACTTCACTCTGGAGCTATTTTTAAGTACATAAAACTTGCTTCACCTTTTGCCCCTTTCCCCTTTGAACACGTGTGCCAACAGGAAATCATTACACAATTCAAATCCAAAAGACTTAGAAACTCAATAGCATCTCCTCACAAAACTGCTTTCAGAAGTTACGGCATATTAGCGTGCCCTTTTCCAAAGCACTGTCTCCCTTAAACCCTTCCCATTAATAAACTCATTTGCTAGTGTCTGACAGATCACGGGGATGCAATTTTCCTGTACAACTTGCAAATAACTAAATGTTCCTTAGATGGAATTGATAAAGATCAGAACAAAGTTCCAGCTAGTTCAATGCTTTGCTGCTGAAAACAGAGTGAGGAGATTCTCTCTCTCAAAGCCAAGTTTGACTAAAGAAGGAGTTCTTAGCCCCTGAGTATCTTCTATGCCTCCAGTGTTTTGTGAACCCATTTATTTTTAAGTGAATAAAATAAAATCAATATAATTTAAAAGGAAACTGTAAGCTATTAAAGATTATATATGTATATACATTTGTATATATACATATATGTGTACACACACACATAGATAGATACAGAGAGAGAGAAGAGAGGGAGGGAGGGAAAAGAGAGAGAGAAGAGAGGGAGGGAGGGAAAAGAGAGAGAGAAGAGAGGGAGGGAGCAAAAGAGGGAGAGACAGGGAGAAAGATTTTCCTCCTTTCAAATTCACAGATCTTCTGAAATCAATCCCCAGATTTCTTGGGGATCCATAGAACCCAAATAAAGAATTCCTGTTTTAAAGTTATTGCAGGAACTCTCATCATCCTGGTTTTCTATTTGCTAGCACTATGTCATCCTTAAAAATATGATTTACACATTACTTTTAGGAGTAAATGAATTCCATACAGTTACTTCTGTCTATGAAAAGTACAACTTGTTTTTGCCTATTTAAAACTTGTCCTCACAGATATTGCCTTCATTGTTTGCTTTTATATGTAACCTCAGTACCTTAGCCCAGTACTAGCATGTGCTGGGTGCTTAATAATATTAATTGGATTGGAGAGTTTTTCAGGGTAGTTTGTCCTCTGTCTAAAATGCTGTTATTTGGTGTATAATTGTATTAAGTTCACACTATTCAGAATTTTACAACTTTAGATCTTAGGACTTTAGACCTAGAAAGAGAGTAACTTTAGAGGTCAGTTATTCAAACTCCCTCATCTTATATCTATGGAGACTAAGAAACAGAGAGGGAAGTAGCTTTCCAAAGGTTTTGTATCAGAGAGTGACTCCTGCTGGTGAACTAGGAGTCTTTTCTCCAGTTAGCAAAGACATGGTCCAAAGAAACATTAGGGGAATGAATATAGAAAGCTAGTGGGGAAGGCCTGCCTCCAGTCTTAAGGAAGATTTCATTCACCTGTGAACTTCCAAGAGCTTCCTTCAAGTTTAATCTATGTTCCTCTACCCCCATTTGATTGTTATCCTTAGAGTGGAAGTCTAGTGTCCTGTAGAGGTATTGCCTCCAAACCTCCAACACTAGGATCATGTGAAATAGCTCTCCACGTCCAAACCAGGATACCTTTCTTGAAATCATAGGATCAAAAATCAAAAATTGAGAGGAAAGCTGGGCAGCAATAGTCACCCTCTTAATTTTTATAAATGAGCCTCAAAGAGTTTAATGACCTGCCCAAGTTTTTAAAGGTAGTAAGTGACACAGATAGATTTGATGTCAGGGCTTCAAGTACAGAAGCAATGATTATTGAATTGGAGATGTGTCTGTACAGCTTCTACCTAGGTTGTTGTTGCTGTTTTGCTTAATTTTTATGATTAAACCAAGCAGTACATTCATAGAATCCTAGAATCATCAAATGTTGGAAAGAGAAAGGAGCTCCCCTCACCATACACACACACCTGAAACAGAATCTCCACCACATCATCTCCACCTGGTAGCTACCAGGTTTGTATAACTCCAAGATGGAGAAATCCATTATCTCTTATAGAGCCCATTCCACTTTGGACAGCTCCAATTGTTAAGAATCAATTATTTCTCCTGACATTTGGCCTAAATCCGCTTTTCTGTAACATCCACCTCTTGCTCCAGGTTCCATTTTCTGAAGTAACACAAAATATGTCTGGTCCCTTTCCCAGTGATAATCCATGAAGTTTTTGAGACAGTTCCCCTTGAGATCATTTATAGCAGTTTTAAGTGGCGGGGGAAAAACCTTCTCTTGATGTGACACATGTAGAAAGAAACAGGCTCAGCAATCTCTATCTTGTCTTTCCTTAGTTAAACTTTCCCCCACCATGAGGCAAAACTGCATCCCAGAACACAGAGTCACTCTGTTGTCTTTTGATGAAGAAAGGCAATTAAGGATCTTAAAAAATACCATTCCATACCAACCCTCAGGAAGCCTGATTTTTTTTTTCACTATTTCATAAGGTTATGATGATATTTTAAGAGTTTGAAAAAAAAGATGTTTATGGCTTATTTTTTGTTTATGGCTTTTTTCACAAACAACTTAAAGCATTAGCTCTGCAGTTAAAGGTCCTTAGTTGAAATCACACCCAGCTGTTTATTCTCCCTGGATCTTGGACAAAACAGCTAATGTCTCTGAGCTTCATTGAGCCCTCACTTAGAATGAGGGGACTGAGCTGGCAAGCCTCTGAGGTCTCTTCTAAGTCTGCATCTGTTCTCTTAAAATAAGAAAATACTCTTATGATTCACTCTACTCAATTGCAAAGTTATGATTTTCAAAATACAAAGAGCATTCATAGTCCAATTTCAGTTGTATATGCTGTAATGAGTAGCTAATAATCTGGACTGAGCCAAAGATACAAAGTTTTCCCCACACATACAGGAAAAAGCCTGCAGCTAAAGTGTCTATTCTTTAAATCCTAAAGCCATTTTGTATCATAGAGTGACTCCTGGTGGTGAACTAGGAGTCTTTTCCCCAATTAGCATAGACATGGTCCAAAGGAATGGATATAGGAAGCTTGTGGGGAAAGCCTGCCTGCAGTCTTGAGGAAGATTTCATTCCCTTGGGAACTTCCAAGAGCTTCCTTCAAGTTTAAATTTCTTATTTGCAAAATCCTAAAATTTAAAAGAAATTCTAATAGCAGGGCTTCTGGGAAATGGTCTAGTATTTCTTACCTCAGAAATGAAAGCCTATAAAAGTAGTCATCAATAACAAATGTTGAATGTGGTCTGGAAAGGAAGCCATTTGACTGAAAGAGATGTCTGGTCTTTGGTGGACCTTTACCCAAATACAAGATGAATTGGATACAGGAAGCAAAAAAAAAAAAAAAAAAAAAACAAAAAAAAACAACTGCGCTAGGAGAGGAATAATAGAGACAAATGTCGTTATTGTTCACTATCCAATTTAGAGCATAATTATAATATTGCTTTTAATCTAGACAAAAGTTTATGTAGGACTTGGATAAGCCAGGAAACAACATATTGAGGTGTCTCAAGTATATGCCATATTATACAAGGGAAGTATGAGGACAGAATGCTGGGGCAGACGTGAGGGATTGATAAGGCTCTTTAAGTATAAATAGATATTTAAGTATTGGCAATATTATGGTTCCAGATCACCACAATAAAGTGAATATCACAATAAAGTAAATGTCACAATAAAACAAGTCACATGAACTTTTTGCTTTCCCAGGGCATAAAAAAAAAATGATGTTTATACTATATTGTCATCTGCTAAAGGATGATACTATTATGTCTAAAAATAATTAATGCATATACTTTAATTTTAAAAATACTTTATTGCTAAAAAGGTTAAATATCATCTGAGCCTTCAGCAAATTTTAATCTTTTTGCTGCTGGTGATTCTTGCCTCCATTCTCATGGCTACTGACTGAAAAGAGTGAAAGTCGCTAAAGAACAGAATGATTGTGGCAATTTCTTAAATGGAGTTGTTCACATAGATTAACTGTACTTTTCACTTGGACACCTCTAAGGGTTACTGATTGACCTTATTTCAATATCATTGTGTCTCAGAGAATAAGGAAGCCTGAGGAGAGGGAGAAAGAGCATTGGCAGAGCTGTCAGAATAAACACTGCATTGATATATTAATAGTTTGTGGCACCCAAAACCAATTACAATAATAATATCCAAGATCACTGATCACAGATCATCATAACAAAGATAATAACAATGAAAAAGTTTGAAATATTGTGAAAATTGCCAAAAATTGACACAGAGACCTAAAATGAGCAGGTATTGTTGGGGAAAAATGGCACCAGTAGACTTGCCTAGTACAGGATTGCCACAAACTTTCAATTTGGAAAAAAAAAA
>JAJPUD010003739.1:208425-231191 GCA_023553655.1 Myrmecobius fasciatus
AAGGAAGGAAGGAAGGAAGGAAGGAAGGAAGGAAGGAAGGAAGGAGAAAGAAAGAAAGAAAGAAAGAGAGAGAGAGAGAGAGAGAGAGAGAGAGAGAGAGAGAGAAAGAAAGAAAGAAAGAAAGAAAGAAAGAAAGAAAGAAAGAAAGAAAGAAAGAAAGAAAGAAAGAAAGAAAGAAAGAAAGAAAGAAAGGAAGGAAGGAAGGAAGGAAGGAAGGAAGGAAGGAAGGAAGGAAGGAAGGAAGGAGAGGAAGGAAGGAAGGGAGGGAAGAAGGGAGGGGAGGAAAGGAGGGAGGGAGGGAAAAGGAAAGAAAGAAATAAGAAGAAAAGAAAGAAAAAAGAAGGAAAGAAAGAAAGAAAAAGGAAAGGAAAGAACAAAGAAAGAAAGGAAGGAAGAAGGAAAGAAAGAAAGAAAAGGAATAATGAAAGAGAGAAAGAAAAAGGAAAGGAAAGAACAAAGCAAGAAAGGAAGGAAAGAAAAAGGAAAAGAAGGAATAAAAAAGGAAGGAAGGAAGAAAAAGAAAGAAAAATGAATGCATATAAGAGAAAGAAAAAGAAAAAAAAATCTGCAAATTCCAATAAAATGACGTGTGCTAGTACTTGAAGCCTGTCATGTAGCAGAGTAAGTGGCCTTAAACTGCTTGGACCCCAGGAATAGAACCAGAAGCAATGGGGGAGGCATAAAGGGGGAGAAGGGGAAAAGAAACAGCAACCAAGTCAATTTCAACCTCCTGTTGGGATAAAGCCAGGGAACAGGTTCAGAGATCTGGCCTGCCTCCCAGAAGTAGTTTGTGCCCAGGGGCAGTATGTCATCCCTAATTTTCCTGACTCTGATGCTGCTCTCTGGCTAGAATTAAGTGAGGCAGTTTGGGGAGGCTTTGTCTCTGGAGGTCTCCAAACAATCTGGACTTCCTTTGTTATTATCTAGGGAATTCTATTTAAGGTTTCTTATGGACTAAGCATTTTCTAAAGTCCCTTCTTATGATGAGATTCTGTGTTTGGGCAATCTAATTTCTAGAAGCTTGAAAACTGAATGAATGAATGCTCCAGTTAAGAGAGAAGTCGAGGCAGCCTCCTGGGTAATGACCAAGCAAAACTATATTTGAGAGGGAAATTTCAAGCAGGCCAAATTGAATTGATGCCAAAGGCAGATGCTTTCCCTTGATTTTCCTGGTGATTTCTCTCAATCTTCTTTTTGAGAATATTTGAAAGCAGAGCCTCAATGTTTGAAAGTAGAGCCTCATTATCTTGTTTGAACTTCCAGAAGGCTTGTCATACCATTACTTTGTCACAAGAGGGACTAACAGCCAGTGAGAAGCTTTTCTCTTGCCCTAAGCTTGGGCTCAGTGTCTCAGACTGAAGCCTGAGTTGCTATTGTTATTGCTGCTGGGTTTTTTCCAAGAGGTCCACGGTGTAGGCGAGAGCAGGATGGGAGAGGAGGGGAGAGAGGAAAAAGGACAGAGCAAAGTCACAGGGAACTTTCCAAAAATGTTTCATTCTAGGAAAATGTCCAGATGAAAATAGGTAGAACCCTTTGACTTCTGAGTAGCCACAGCCTGAAAGAGCCAGAGCAAGTTCGCCTCCAGAGTCCATTTTCCCAGATGCCTTCAAGATTGTTTCAGCAAACTCTAAAGGACCATCATCCCTCAGTTTCTCCCTTTCTCTGAGAGGCTCTTTTCAAAGGACTTGTTTGTAATCTGTATTTGTCATTAAAATCTTTCAATTATTTTATTTATTTCAAGTTAGACTCTATGATTTTGTTGGTACAAGAAAGTCCCAATAAGGAAAATTCCTCCTCCTACAAATCCCACCAGCTCTGTACCTTAAAGTCTCAGAGAGTTGCCAGGGAACAGGTTCAGAGATCTGGCCTGCCTCCCAGAAGTAGTTTGTGCCCAGGGGCAGTATGTCATCCCTAATTTTCCTGACTCTGATGCTGCTCTCTGGGCACTAGACTACCATGCACTTTTCACTCTCTAGTGAAGATAGGTGGTGTGTGTATATGCCTTCATGTATGTCTATCAGAGTATATTTGGGATGGTGCTCCGAGCCATGCTTGCTTAGTTCTATGAGAATCATTCAACAGTCTACCATGGTCAGGTCACAGAAATCTAGTCCCTTCTGTTTATGTCTCAAAGGGCCTTCACATATATCAATCAGATCTTCCTGTATGATCCCTTTCCCTTCCGATAGACTCGTATTCTTGAAAGAAGTTGATAGAGGGACAGCTAGATGGCCCAGTGGATAGAATATCAGCCCTGAAGTCAGGAGGACCTGAGTTCAAATCTGGTCTCAGACACTCAACACTGCCTAGCTGTGTGACTTTGGTCAAGTCACTTAACTCCAATTGCCTCAGCAAAAAAAAAAAAAAAAGAAGAAGAAGAAGAAGAAGAAGAAGTTGATAGAACAGAAGAAAATTTAACGACTAGTTAAAACCCTTTGGAGGTAAAAGCTCACATATTTTAGCATGATACTTCAAATCATAACAAAATTAAAAACCACAAGAGCAACTAGAATCACATATCAAGAGCTAGAAGGGGTCTCAGAAGCAGCCTAGGCCAGCCATCATCCTATTTTATGAAGAAGGCAGCTGAGCACCTGAATGGTTACATAAGTGACTTGCTAGAAGCCACATTGGTAGTAAGCATAAGAGGTAAAATTTGAACCCCCATAATCTGACCCCAGACTCAATGTCCTTTCTGATTTTCCATACTACCTCTATGTGAAAGACAAATAAGAAACCCATAGAAAACATAAGAGGGGTGGTCAAAAACATAGAGAGGGAGTAATGATTGAATAGATGGCCAGGCAACCATTTGGATGTGTCACACATCCAAAAAAAAAAAAATAGAAAGAGGAGAGAGTTTGATTATCAGGACCCAAAAGTGCCCACAAATCAAGTCTGCCCATGTCGTTACAAGCAATTAGCTTATGCTGAACACCATCGCTCTTTGTGTTAAACCATAGATCGTTAATGTTTAAGTAATATTGGCCCAAGTAGACTGAAAGACTGAAATCCTCAACCAATCAGAATTCAACCAGGTCTTATTTAACCAAGCCCCTTATTGCTTCATGTTGGGAGAAAGAAGGGAGGAAGGGAAATGTAGAAGAAAAGAAGAAACATTTATGAAGACAGCCCTGAGAGAAGACTAGATTTAAGAAAGTGTTAGGAATCATATTGAAATGTCAGCAGAAGGTACTATGGAGGAAATATTGATTGAAAGATCTTTTAGTGAGATATAGAGAGACTTAATGGAACAAATATGTTTCTAATTTTCCTGGATGTTAGAACCAGGGAAGAGTGGGAAATGATTTATGCAACTTAAAAGGTCATTATCTCTCTAGAATTGAAAGTGCTCTTGCAAGAGTTATTGCAAGAGTTGCATGACCTCTGTTAGGTGAATTACAAAAGGGAATTCTGCATCAGACTTGTGCTGGACTTATACTGCTTCTAAGTCTTAGGTCAGCTGTTTGGCTCTGGGCAATACATGTCAACCACCTAGCACTTGAGGAAGAGTAGGGCCAAGCCTGCTCCCTTCCTCCCTTGGCTTTTCCTCTTTCTTTCCTTTCCATCTTTCTTCTGGGTGCATATGGAAATTCTCCTTTGGGGAAGATTGGAACTCTCCATTTCTAGAAGCAAAGTACGGGCTCACCTTGATCTAGATTGGCTTTTGAGAATATGACATTACTAAGTAGTTACCAAAATGAGCCTAAATGCAGCTCCCTTTCAGTATGACCAGTGGCCATTCAGACTTCTGGTGGACCAGAGGTTGTAATTATTAGTTATTGAGGAAATGAAAGTGTCCAAACAAAGAGGCTCAAAGACACAGGGGCAAAAACTACTCTGGTGCTACCTGTATAACCCAGGGCAAGCAATTTAACCCTTTAGACCTCAATCAGTGACCCCAATCCCTCAAAGAAAGATGGCCTGGGAAGGTCCTTCCAGTATTCAATCTAGGATTCTTAGATTTCACTTTCACTAGGTAGTTCTCTGCATTTCCCTTCTAAACCTCATCCTTTTAATGCCCATATCTTCCAGAAAAACAGTGGACCTTCCAAAAAGGCGATTTGGAGTTCCCATCGATCGTATTGGAAATAATCGTCTTGCAAACACCAGGGGCTAGTAGGATCCATGGGTAAGTACAGTTTCACTAAGAGTGATGCATATTGTCCCTTTGGAAGCAATTCAGATGAACTCAATGTGTTCAGTATTGGACACTGATTTTTTTCTGACATACATAATGATTTTTTTAATTTAACTTAATTTTAACTTTTTAATTTTTTTTTTTAATTTCAGCCTCACCTTTTTAGTCCACTAGATTCTCTATAGCCAGCTAGCCTTCTCTTTGATGCACCAATATTTCTATTGGCAAGGAGTCCAGTCCAGTCAAAGGCAGCATTATGTAATAAAGATTCATTGGGTCTGCATTTTCTGGTCTGGTTTGCACTTGGGAACACATCATTTAGTGCAGTGTGGGACAGGTTCCTAACAAATGTATTATGAATTGTCCAAAGATCAGAAACATTTAGTGAGATAGAAATAATGTGAGTCTTATGCAGGCAGCCTAAGAGGCAGACCTCCCTCCCCTCTTCTCAGAAAGTAATTTTTTTGGACATTCTGTACCTTGTTTCCCTCAAGGGAAGTGAACTGCAACCCCCAGAATACCTGGGGTTCTTGGTCATTTCGGCTGCATCTCTTAGTGATTTTTACCCCGACAATATTTCTCGGGGAAACAGCTAGCACAAGTCTAGATACAGCATCTCCTTACTCCCACATAGTAAGATCTCATTATCCCAGAGAGTATAGCTCTCCCTTTACATGGGCTCAGACCTTGAACATCTCCTGAGAGCTGTATTCTTGGGAGCATAAAGTTCCCCATCTGACCTTTCTCTCCTCCTGTCCATCACAATCACCACCAATGGACTTCTGATGAGATCAGCACTTCTGCCTACCCACACATACATAACCCACACATATACCCCACACACATATACATATAGACTCATATATACATAAATCCATACATTTATACCATCATTTTATACATGGTATCATATAGACTCCAAAATACATTCCCACACCTATGCATGCCCACAAATCCAAATGCACATATACATACAGACATACACATACAGCCTTCCAAGAAAACTTTTATTAAAGAGAACTTTACTCCCAAAGTATAGACCTAGATATTGCTGTTGTTGCAGAATGCCTCACTGACCACACCCAAGATATAATTCTCTGCCACTAAACCTAGATCATTATCAAATCACATGCTGAGATATACAAACTATATGTGCTGATTTTGATGATTTTCAATTACTTTGGGTGTTTTTTTGTTTTGTTTTGTTTTGTTTTTAATGGTTAAAAAAGAAAAAAAACAAAAACAAAAACCCTTGAATTAAGATCAATCGTTACGGAAATCCAAGTCATTTCCTAGAACTCTTTGTCCATGTTCTATTTTTTTGACAAAGCTTGAATTTGGAACAGTACGAAAGGGAAATGGCCCAAAGTAATTAGTGTGTTCCATTATTATTTCTGCATCCAGAGAACCAAATTCTATACTCAAGTACATTTGGCATTTCAGAAGCCAGCTGATTAGAAGCAGAGTACTGACAGATCCTGGAGTGAGAGGCCTGGGGTTCAAATCTCTGAAGCTTCTTTCCAGTGTGACAGTGGAAAAGTAAATTAACATCCTGAGGTCACAGTTTGCTGATTTCAAAAATAAGTTGGACCAAATGGTTTCTGAGGCCATTTTTCATTAGAATTCTGACCCAGTTTCCAAACCCCATAAGTTCCAATTGTTGATAAAGTCACTAAATTCAATTTTCTAGACCAACACAAACATGGAAATCTGATCATTGTCATCTCTAGTCCAAATTATCATATCATGACCTTGCCAATAAAACCTTAAAGTTATATCATTTAAAAGAAATGCTTCAAAATGAATGTTTTTATCTTGCTCCTAGATAGCTTTAAAGAATATGTTTTTTCTCCTTTTTTTAATATTTTAATTAATTAATTAATAATTAATTAACTTAAGGTACTTTGGACTCAGAATCTGCTTTAATGGGATATGGTTTGCCAACCATTGCTTACACAGTTTTTAAGGCTCAGAGGTTCTGGATTGTCTCCCCCTGCCCTTTATTTATTTTTTTTACTTTACATTAGTTAAATATATTTAAATTTACAATGCACTTTACATGGACTATCCTATTTGATCCAGACAGTAGTAGTATAAATTACTAGGTCTATAAAACTAGTGGGTATATAGTATAAACCTTATTATCTCAATTTCAAAGATGAGAATATGGAGATCCAAAGGAGAGGTGAGTTTCCCCATATTCCCAGAGGTAGCATCCCTCTTCACTGTGATTCTTTCCACTGACTTCTTTATTCTAATCTGATGGGGTTGCGGGAAGACCTTTCCTTCTTTCACATTTCTAAAGCAGCCCAATATAATAATTGACTTTATGAAAATCATATTTCCTTTCTGTGGGATTTGATGCGAATACTTCTGGGTTTCACTTTACACCTGAAAACTTGAAGAGAAACTTGGCCCCGACCACAGGGGTTGTATTTGACTTGAGGTTAGGACTATGCAAAATTGCCATATTTTTCATGATTTCCACCCACAACCAGAATTGCAGCCTTCAAGCATGAAGGACCCTGTGAAATCTTCACAGAGGGCTAAGGCAGGCTTCAAACGCTACACTAATAGTAAGCATGGTCCATTTCAGCATTTAGGTGTATTTACAAATAACCACAACTTTTTAAATAAGCTTTTGACTGTTTTGTGGTGTTTACTAATATCTGCAGCAAAATTTGCCCTTCTAAATTTTGCTAAAAATGAATTTGAGTCGCTTCCTTAGAGAAGTATTTGTTCAGATTTATTGTGGAAGTAATTACTGGGATAAAAATAATTAATGACATGAATCAGGGGCAGCCAAGGTACTGATTTTAATCTTGTTCTGCCTAAATACTGAGGAGACCTTGAGTTAACTCTTTAAGCCAAAAAAAAGAGACTTTAGAAAGAGCCCAAAGGAAAATGATACCCAGAAGAATAAATCCTAGGCCAGGAAGTAGATTGTTTCCAAGCTGCAAAGCAGAGAAGTCTGCTGTTGCTTTAGAGCTCATCTGTGTGAAGTTTGCTGCTCCTATTACCCTCAGGCAATGATACCATTCACTTGGATGTGCACATCATTCTGGACCACAGAAGCCCAGCCAACAAAGATGGCTGTCAGAAAAGAAAAGAGAGGGAAAGAGGATACAGTCATTTGGGCACATTAAAAACACCCTCTTTCCAAAATCTTTTGCAACTTTTAGAAGAACCCTATGAGGTTGAAAAAGTATTGTATCTATTTTACATAAGAGAAAACTGAGACTCAGGAGCTTGTCGAGCTTGTCCTTCACCCCCTAGCCAGAAGGTCTAGAGTTGAGATTCAAGTCCACACCTCCAGACTACAAGTGCAACATGCAAACCTGCAAGCCTCCTTCTTGCATAATAGTTGACAAATGATTGACCCAAGGGGCTTCACTTCATCCCTGGGACCAATCCAAGACAGTGAGACCCTCCAGGCACAAATTGTCTATCTCCACCTTCAAGAGTGGAGCCTGGATTAGTAGGAAGTTCCAGTCATCTGCACATTCTGTGGGCTTGGAGTATGGTCTGGGTCACTGACCAGTGAAGTGATTGGCCCAGAATGTGTTAGAAGTGGGCCTTGAATACAGACCTTCCTGGTTGACTCTCTACCTACTACATCATGCTTCTAGGCTGCAATGTGGCTCAGGGGCATCCTCTTTCTATCCTGACCATTCCCCTACTCCCATTTCCATGCTTTGTTGGTGTCTCAGGAAACAAAGCAGAGCCTGGAGATGAGGCAGGGACCTTCATGGTTGAGAACTGACAAAACTGAGATTCCCCATCTCAGCTTCCCGAGAGAGCTTTGGGGCTTCATATTCTCACTGGGACCTGGTATTTTATTATTGTTGTTGTTTTGTATTTTGATCATTTTCACAACTTAAATTGTTTTCTTTCTGCAGAACCTGCTTCCTGGGATGACGTGACAGAACCCCCAATGGAGGAGACTCTTGTCTTGTCCTAATGGCAATCCCAAGCCCTCCCCCTTCCCTGCATCAAATCAGAATCCTGTCACTCCCCCTGAAGGTGTCTCATTTCGGTAAATGGCACTTTTCATTTTAAACATTAAAGAAAAATCTTCCAAGCTCTGCAAGCTGTCTCCAAAGCCTCTTGTTTTAGGAGAAACTGTTTGTTTATAAGCCAAAAATCCTATAGGCTTCCCTGAGTATTTGAAGGGATCATTTTGGCTCAAGAGATCTTCTCAGGACAAATATATGCTGGGAAATTAAGATGTAGAACTTTCATTTTGTTGCTTGTTTTTAGAGGTAAAGTGAATGATATCTGTATTTCTTGAGAGTAATATTCAGCTTTTTGTTTTTTTTTCTTTGCTATGAATAATTGCTGATCATTACTATATGTTCCTGCCCTCCCCATCAACTTCCAGTTCTTCAATCTTCCCCAGATTAATCATAGATCAGAAAGACTGCTCTAAGTAGGAAAACAAGCAACAGAATAGTCTGATTTTTCACTTCTCCCAAGGAGTGTAATGTGTTACTCTTAAGACTTCAAAGTCCCTCAGTGAATGGTCCACAAAAAAAATAGAGCTTTTGCCCCTTCGCTGCCTATCCTTGAACATATAAGTAAACTACTTTTAAGGACAATCCTAGCATTGTTGGTCTGAGCCCTAAAGTCTGCAAACTATTGTGTGTGATCATATGTTGAATTGGGGAAAACTGGAAGTTTTGTCCATCTTCATAGAAATTCCTTTTGGTCAGAAGCAGCGGGGAGAAGGGTCAAGCTTCTGAGAGGGCAGAGCTAGACAGTGTAGACTGAGGGGGGGTAACTTGCTACTCATGGTAAAAGAAAAATGATCTGTAGTCCAGAGATGAGAGAAAGCACACTGCACATGCAATGGAATAAGCAAATTATAAAAAGGATTAAGACAAGAAAAAACCAATTAAATGTTACTTGCAATTTCCAGAACATCCAGTCACTTTTTTAACAACATTATTGTAACCAACAATAACAACTAGCATTTATATAGCATTTTAGGGTTTGCAAAGTCCTATATAATTATAATTAATTTAATTCTTACAACAACCCTGGAATTAAGTGGTGTTATTAGCACCATTTTAGAGATAATGAAACTGAAGCAAACTGGAGTGAAGGCACTTGCCCAGGATCACAGCTAGAAAATGTGTGAACCCACATTGGAACTTAGCTCTTCCAGACTCCAGGTCCAGGATTCTGGGTCACCTACTTGCTTGTGCAAGGGATTGTTTTCCATGTGCCCTTTATCATCATCTAGCATTTTTCCAAGGCACATAATAGGAATTAATAAGTGATTGCTATATACAGATTGAATTGATAAGATTAAATCAGGGACTGAGCCATATTGGATTGGGTTGGGTTGGATTTACTGGGGGACATTGATCTAAGTTGGCCTATATCAGCTTGAACTGGACTATTATTGGACTCTTTCAGACTGAACTGGATGAAAACTAAGACCCACATTACATAGTATTTCAAAGTTTGCAAAGCACTTTACCCAAATCATCTCATTTCAGCAGATTAGATTATATCAGCTAGATTGGCCATAGATTACATCATTTGTATTCAACTAGACTGTATTCTAGAGGAAGCAGGTTAGAGTAATGACAAAACATTTGGTAAGATTAGGGAAAGAACAAGAGAGGAAATAGAAAAGATCTCCCTGAGGAGCTTATGTACTTCAAAGCATGATCATTGACTTGAAAAGAAAATTAAGAAGTCAACTTTAAAAATGTACATATACATATGCATATATACCTCTATATGTGTATCTATCTTTACATAAATGCATCTGTATGTATCACATTAATAAAGTGCTCTCCTTAAAATAGTCTTATGAGGTAGATAGGTTCAGTGTTATTATCCCCATTTTACTTATGGAAAAACTGAGGTAAAATGAGGCTTGGAGTCAGAAATCCTGACCAATTAATGACAAGTCTAGGGCTCTTTTTACTACCCCATAATTCTTCTTTAATAGAATGCTGTTGTGTTGGCAGTTCTGAAATATATTTGCACCCCAAAAATTCTATTTCTCATTCACTTTCATTGGAAAATAGTGATAAGATAGAGCGGAGGGAATGCTGGATTATTCAAAGTTTTAACATGTTCTTGAGGAAGAGCTTATGGTGATTAGGCAATAAAATGAATATTCAATTATTATGTAATACTGGCAAAGATGACAGTCTATATATACACTTTACTATAGAATGTAAACTTCTTGAGGTAGGGGATTTTTTTTTTGTTGGAAGAGAGTTCATATTAGAAACTTTATACCAAGTAGAGTACTACTATTTCCTTTCTTCCTGAGCCCATCATTGCCTAGCTTTGGTATCAGCCATTTATTGCCCTCCCATATGTTAGAGAAATTCCTTGATGGCTAATCATCCCTTGACTTCCCATTCACATCACATGAAGTTTTCCTCTCCTTTCCAGACTGGGTATTTGTCATCTCAATTGCTGGACTCCATAATCACCCTCTGTCAGGAGAAGCAGAAATAAATCTACTGTATCATAAAACTCCTCGTAGTCATGACTTTGGGGGATATAAGGTAAATTGATTATATACTTGGCACTTAAATAAAATCTCCAGATATTTATTAAGTGCTTCCTGTGGAAGAATAACCTTTGTGATATGTACAAAAAAAAAAAAAGACTCCTACCTTAAGGGATCCTATGGTTTCCATATAAAATAGAATATGTTTCACAAGATCAAACTGCCAAAACATTGTATGTGTAATATAAGATCTTAGAAAAAAGATTGATCATTCCTGTGACTTAAAAAATAAACAACAACAATTAAGTTTAAGGTTTTCTCTAAGTGATAGTCATATGTATCTCTGATGCTGTTAATTGAGGAAGGCAGAGATAGGAAAGTGAGATAACATCTCCTGCCTATTCTACTCCCTCCCTTTTTGTACTGGACCTCATTATTACCTGAATAGAGCATTACAATAACTTCTTAAGGGTTTTCCTGCTTTTGAGCCAACCTGTTCCTTCTGCAGGGCAATACTCAAAAGTACATTTAAAAAAACTAATTACTTTAACATAAAACTCTACTCCTTTTTCTTTGTTGGAGAGGATGTTCCCATGTAACAAATATACTTGGTGTTTCTGGAAAGCTTAAAACTCCTGTCAGTGATCATGTTTACTCAAAGCAAATAACATTTGGTGCTTGTTCCTAGGATCTATGTATCCCAGATGCTCAAAAAATATTTGCTGGGTGCACCCATGTCTAATAATTATAATATAATAACATGTCTTCTCCCTTTTGTGGGTAACCTCCTTGTGGAGGCCATCTACAACAGAAGTCTCCATTTCCTCTTCTCCTGCTTTATTCTTAACTCCAAAGTTTGGCTTCTGACTTCATCATTCAATTGAAGCAGAGGTCTTCAAAGATCCCAGTGATCTCATCTTTGCCAAATTTAATAGTCTTTTTTCCATTTCTCATCCTGCTTGATATCTGTAGCCTTTGGCATTTTCAATCATTCTCTTCTTGATAATATAGGTTTTCATGATGCTAATTTGTCCTGTTTCCCCTCCTCCATATTTGACTTCTCAGTCTCCTCTGCTGGATCTTCATCCAAGTTATACCTATTAATAGTGAATATTCCCCAAGCCTCTGTCCTGGACCCTCTTCTCTTCCTCCTGTATGATACTTTTCTCTATGATCTCATTGGCTCCCATGATTCAATTATTATCTCTCTGCCAATGATTCTCAGATATACTATATAGCCCTAACCTTTCTTCAAAGCTCCAGACTTACATTTCCATCTACTGGACATCTCAAATTGACTATCCCATAACCATCTTGAATTTAATATATTCAAAACTGTCCTCATTATTTTTACCTGTAGACCTCCTCTGCTTCCCACCTTCCTTTTTACTGTTATTACTTATTACTGGGTACCAACATTCTCCTGTTCCCCTAGGCTCACAACCATGGTGTTATTCTTGACTCCACACTTGTATCCCGATATCCTATCTGCTGCCAAGTCCTGTTGATTTCATTTTGATAACATCCATCAGACATGTCCCCTTTTTTCTCTTAAAGGGCTACCACCTTCTTATAGAGCCTTGTAATCTCAGATCTGGACCACTACAGGCATTTGTTGGAAGGGATCTCTGCTTCATCTCTTACCATCCCAGTCCTTCCACTTATCTGGCAAACTAAACTTCTTGAATATCTGGCTATTCAATGACTATCAGTGGCTCCCTGTCATCTCCAGGATTAAATTTAAAATCTTGTTTTGCCCTCAATTCTTTTTATAACCTGGTCATCTCCTAGTTGTTTAGTCTTGTTGCTCCTTACTTTACCCCTACTCTGAAATGCAGAGCTCTGTGTTTCTTACATAACACACTCCAAATACTGACTTCAGTCATTTTCACTGGCTCTCCCTCATGTCTAGAATTCTCTCTCCCTCATCTCTACTCCTGTTTTCCCTGCCTTCCTTTAAGTTCCAACTAAAATCCCACCTGATACATGAAAATTTTCCCAGTGCCCTTTAGTTTTATTGTCTTCCCTCCAAGATTTATTATATTGACATCTTGTTTTGATAGGGTAGTTTGTATGCTATTTCTTCACTTTCATTGAGGTCGTAAGCCTTTTTAAAAATCATTTAATTGGGGGCAGATAGTTGGTGTAGTGGATAGAGTACCAGTCCTAAAGTCAGGAGGACCTGAGTTCAAATCTGAACTTAGACACTTAACACTTCCTGATTGTATGATCCTGGGCAAGTCACTTAACTCCAACTGCCTCAGGGGAAAAAATGTTTATTTGTTTGTTGCCTTTCTTGGCAATACAGGCACAAAGTAGGTGCTTATTTGACAAAGGGAAATCTATAATTTATGTACATAAAACTTTCAGAAATAATAATATTTGATGATTACTGTCCATCCATACATAGGTATATTAACTTTGGCCAAATAATTTTTACCCAGAAGCCCCATACCAGTCCTCTGCATCAGTGATCTCCAAATTTTATTTAATATTCACAATTCTCAGTTACAATATTTCAAGTTCACAGCCTATTCTGAGCACATGTACTTACAAATTAAAATGTGCATACTACTCAGCAAATCCTTATGCACATTGTAGAATAAAGAGAAAACTATGTATTTTTTTAAAAGATGACATAAAATTGAAATAATGGGCAATCTGATCTTTCACTTGAACTGAGACATTGGAATTTCCAAAATGTGTTTTTTCAGGTGGATTGAAGGAAAAGAGAAAAACCATCTGGGAGATGCAGGAAATCATTGTACCATATTGGCTGCAACCTCTGACAGCAAGGGTTGATAAACTTCCTTATTTGAACTATAGCTGTAGCTGTGTAGAGACATGAATTAGTAACTGGCGATCAAAGCGTTGACTCATGGCGCCAGATGGTTATGGGTCAGAGGCAGAGGTATCATTTCTTCTGAGAATAGGACCCCCATGAGAATTCGAGGACAGAGCTGATAATGTCTTTTATTACACATGATCAACAAAGTCTCAAAAAGACTTCATTGGCTTCTTGGATGGAGCTAGGTCTTAGGATCTTAAATTTCAACTTGGAGATATTTAAGTAAAGACATGTGATTCTACCTTCATGCACATATTCAGATGCACACATATACACGTGCACACACTATTTACAAAAAGATGCTTTAAGTAGGTGGTTCTCTGTCCATCAGCATTCACTCAACAGCATAGCTCCCAGGATGCTGTGGATATACTTATTTTCCCTAAATATGAATGGGTACAGTAGTGTAGTAAAAAGCAAAAGATGTTTAATTATAGCAAATAAGTTACAAAGAAAACCATTATTCCCACAGTATATTGCTCAGTAGGGCACATAGAGAGACCTTGTGCAGCGAAGGACACTGTTTAGTGTGTTGGAAATGGAAAAGCTAATTGGAGACGAGATCACATTGTTCCCTGGATATTCCCCATCTTTCAATAGTACACGGTTTCTAAATGGATGACTTTGTGGTAAATCAGCAACAGCAGCTACACAAGAAAGAGAAAGACATCCATGCACAAAGTGTATATATCCTAAGTCTTATTTATTGGAAGGATATTTGAGGGTATGTTTGGCCTGTTCTTGATATTATGCTGAAGCTATGAAAACTGTTGATAGCCCCGAGTGCTTTCCTCTGACCCAGCCAGATCCCTGCCTTTCACCCTGCTTTGTCCTCTAGTTTTGATAAAGTGCCCAAATGGGCCTTCATTCATCATTACCCAAGCATGCCTAAAGGCAAGGGGTCCCTCCTTCTCCACAGAAATTGCAAACCCATGAATAGGACATCTCATGGAAATTTCTCCCTGCTGGCCAAGGTCAGTAGAGGAATATGAATGTCTTCTTCAAGAAGAGGTCTAAAGTCCCTCAAAACTAGGAGTCACTAGAAAGTGAAAATTAAATTTGACTTTGGAAGCCAGGAGCCACATGTAGCATATATCCTAGCATCATGTGAAGCTGATTTATTTTTGTAATACCATAGGTCACAGCAGAAGGGGAGAGCTTTTTATTTTATAAAGATGGTTTGGAATCGTCCTCCCTGGGTTTCTATTTTCTTCAAAAAAATGTGCTTTTAGCTGAGAGTCTTGTCCTGGTTTATATCTCTGACAACTCTTAAAAGACCTTGTGAACATATTTGTGCATATGCTTTCTTGAACATATTTGTGTGTATGCTTTCTTATCCTAATACAAATGATGTCCTAACTGAAATGAAACAGATGCAAGAGCATTGAGTGTCAGCGGTCACAATTAATTGATTTTTTCCAGTCCCCACCCTTCTCTATGGAAAATGGAGACTGGGATTCAAGTTAGCCTCATGGGGCTGTTTTTTATTGGTCTCTACTCTGTCCCTCTTCCATTCTCAATTGACAGTCTGGGAACTAATTCAACAGATCCTGCAACAACAGCTGCCTCAATTTTAGCCTAAGTGCATATAATAATACTCACATTCGTGTGTTATATTACTCTGTTACATCATCATCATCATCATCATCACCATAGTTAACATATATGTAGTGCTTACACACTGCCCAAACTTGTGCTAAATGATTTAAAATTAATATCTTATCTGATTCTCACAATATCCCTAGGAGAAATGTGCTACTATTATCCTCATTTTACAGATGAAGAAATTGAGGCAAATGAGGTTGAATAAATTGCCCAGGGTCACACAGTTGGTAAATGTCTCTGGCTAAATTTAAGCTCAGATCTTCTTGACTCCAGGCCAGACAGTCTATCGCTTGGGCCACTTTGCTTCCTCTCTTAAGGAGATTATAGAAGTTAAAATGTAATTAGTACAATAAAAATAGGATAGAGCCCCATGTTTGGAATCATCTCCAGTTATATTTGTCTATATTTGAGATAAAATTAGGGCACCGGAAATGCTTCAGTGAAAGAGATGAGGAGAGTAGAAAGATTGAAGAAATAAATGAGGTAGCTTGATGGCACAATGAAAAGATGGTTGGGCCTGAAGTCTTGAAGATTTATCTTCCTAAATTCCAACTAGGCCTCAGGTACTTTTCACTGTGTGATGCTGTCCAAGTCACAACTCTCTTTGCCTCAGTTTCCTCCTCTGTAAAATGATCTATTGAAAGGAATGGCAAATCACTTTAGCATCTTTGCCAAGAAAACCCCAAATGGGATCACCAAGAGTAGGACACAACTGAGTAGACTGAACAGCAATGAGGACATTACAGTGTCTGTTAGTAAATGGTGATGAGAGAAAAGGTAGAGGAGAGAACACCTTTTTATGCTATTTGGAGAAGTGAGTATAAACCATAGAGTCCTCTCTTCTGAGATTATTCCATTACAGCACAACTTTTAGCCATTTGCATGTTTCCTTTTTTTCTCTTTTAAATTCTTGCTCCTTTATCTCAGTTTTGTTCCAGCTCAATTGGTTACATCTGACAGGAAAGGGGAATCTCTCCATGGGAGCCGCCATTTTGTACAGCTCTTAGCTTCATCATTCTTTGTACTTATGCTCTCTTGCACACTGGGTATGTCTCTTTTAAAACTCCTGGATTTGACTCCCAGTTCCTCCTAACCTAAAGGCTGTGCAAAACCAAATCAATCATAGGGCTGAGAGGAAATGCATGTGCTTCTGAGTTACAGATCTCAAACTACTTGTCAGTTCTCAATCCCCTAGGACAGATCACCTTAGGTCTGAATTTTTGCAGCCCCTTGCTAAATTGTCTGAGATGTAACTAAAATCAATAAATATATATACAATATAACATCAAAAATATTATTAGCTCTTTGCAGAACTGAGATAATTAGCCCAGTATCTCAAATAATATTGTCCATATATCCACAGAAAATTAAGATGAATGATACAATAGAATCACTAGACAGGTATTTTAATTACTATAGATCTAAGTGACTGATTGACTCTGTAATATGTGCATATCACAATAGTCCTTGCATATCTATAAAAAATGAGTGAAAGAGCAAACAAAGTGACGATGAATGGGTAGGTTTTATAAAATAATAAAAAGAACCAGATTAGGTACACATTTCTAACCACAAATCTAAGCACTGTAAGCCCCTATTAGGCAGATAATACAGCAAATAGGCACATACAGAGCAGATAAAGCAAGAGTACACAGATGCTGTATTAAGCAGAGAAACAGTGCATCTATTTTTAATAAAATAACTTTTGAAGCAAGATAGGTTTACAAGTATTTTCTCGAGTCCATTGGGCTAGGTTAGTTTGGCAGAATTAAGGATTCTCTTGTCATTACCTCCTTCTTTTGAAGTCTAAACTATCTTTAATGCAAGATAAGACTTTATCTGCTGTTCTTTGGAAATTGAGAGGGAAAAAAACAGAGAAAAAGTGATAGAGTTAGAGGCAGAAACAAAGAGATAAAGAGGCAGAAAGGGAAATAAAGATGAGGACAAAGACAAAGAATGAAAAAAAAAGAAAGAGTGACAGCTAGGAGAAAAAGCAAGAAGGAAGGAAATGGATAGAGCAAGAGAAAGATAGAAACAAAGAAAACAGGCAGGCAGAGAGCCAGGCAAAGAGAGGGAGAGAAAGAGACAGAAAAAAGAGACAGACAGTGAGATAGAGGCAGAGAGACAAAGATGTAGATAGAAAAAGAGAGACAGAGAGAAACAGACAAGCAGAGAGCAAGACAGAGACAGGGAGATAAAGAGACAGAGAAACAGTCAAACAGGGGAAATGCGCTGTATGAGATTTAGTATTGGCTAAGAAAGAAAAGTAGATCAATCGAACAGAGCAGCTATACAATTTCTGGTAGCAAATAAACATAATAACTTATCTTTGGAAAATCTAAAGATTGAAGATTTTGTAATTAAGAATTCATTATTTCATAAAAATTATTGGGAAAATGGAAAGCAATATCACAAAAACTGGGAATAGACTAATATACCATTTATCAAGATTAGGTAAAAAAATAGATACATGAACTAGATTTAAAGAGAAATATTAGAAAATTAGAAACATATGGAACAAATTGCTTATCAGACTTATACTTGGAGGGTAACCAGCTATTACCAAGGTAACATCTATGTGAAAAGGCAGTATTAACAGTTAGAGAAATTTAGGACAAGGTAAATATACCTATAGTAGAAAATCAAATACCTTTGGATTGTTCTTAGTAAAATATTTTCCAGATACAATGCCAGACATGGTTATCTCTTTGTGTAGGGGTTGAGCCCTTTATTTTTTTTTCTGAAAGTGTATTTCTTATAGTAAGAAAAATGTTCATGAATTTAACAGATGAAAGGGAAAAAAATAGAATATTAATTTCTTTAACCAAATAGTTTCATTGCTTGGTTAACTGGAACAAGCAGGACACAGGAATAAATGCCAATCACATCAACTATTCCCTCTCTCCTTAAGGGGAAAAAAGATAATTGCCATCTGGAAGGTTGCTTCCTTTGTGGAACACTAGTTGTGAAACCTTTTCCAGGTGAATGGTAATAACAGATGCCTCCCAAGATGCTTATTGGATTATATTTTTAAAATAAATATCACTATTCTGGTTCCCAGAAAAATCAAGACAATGGAAACCTGCAGTTAGGTGTCTCTGGAATGCAAAAGTCATTTTATAGGGGGAAGAAAAATCACAATCTTAGAGCCAGAAGAAAATAGAGCGATATGTTATTTACTTAGATAATTTCAAGGTACCAAGAAATCTTGTTTTAAGGCCTTCATGTTGATTTCCTTCAGGCTTCAAATTCCCTCTCCAGGGTTTTAAACTTGACCATATAGAGCACTTTTAAATAAGTTTTTTTTATGTCTTCTGTTTTTTAAATCATCATAGATATCCTAAGTATCTCTGCTTCTTTTCCTAGAGAGCCATTCCATATAACAAATGGCACTTTTTGAGGAAAAAAAAACCTAACAAACTACACAATGCATGTTTTTGAATACATTGAAAGAGTCCACAAATGTGTGCAATGTGTAACAACTGTGGACCTCTCACCTCCACAAAGAAGTGAATTGTGTGTATAGAACAAATTACATAGGGTTTATTTAATTGTCCATTGGCCAATATTGTAAAGCCTCCTGGATAGTAAGATAGAAAGAACCAGGGGACTCATATGTGACAATGCATCATGAGGACACACCATATATATGGCCAGGTAACATGTAAAGAAGCAAACATGGAAGAGCATAGATAGGGACATGTGTGATTAGGGCACAAGAAGACCACTTAACTCACGCCTTCAATGCTGCAGTCACCAACACCCTCCAGTGATCCCAGTGCATTGTTCTCTGAAGCTCTCCACAGTGTCAGTTGCTTCTGGGCAATGAATTGCTACCCAATGCTCTACCATATATTATATAGTATCTGATGGATAACTTCATTGGTCTCTTGACTACCATATCTGCTGCTCTGAGACCTGTCACAATCAGCTGGGCTCCTCCCTTTTGGGGAAACCAATGCTTTCTATACACTCCATCATAGGCATCTTCCTCACAAGTGAACATACAAAACATTTATAATCCATATAGTCTATGTCCAAGACAGGAGCAGACAGCCAGAGAGATGGCAGATGCCTTGGTCTGAGAGTAATGCTATCCTTCTAATTGATTCTCCGCCTCTGACACTCAAAATCCGTGCAAATTATCTGATAGGGAATTGGCAATTTTATATTAACTTCTGAAATTTTATATTAACTTATGTAAAATCCTTAAATGATAACTTTTGTTTTTCTGATCATTTTAGTGACTCAAAAAAACTATCAAAAACTGGGTGGAAAAAGGCAACATGGCTCCCATCAGTCCCTTTGCTCCCCTTTACCATGCAAATGAATCTGAAGGCAGGAAACAAAGATCTTAGGGTGATACTAGAAATGATCTCTACTTTACCATGACCACAATGTAGAGACTTGCTTCTTATTCCCTATTTTTTTCTTATTCCCCATTTTTAATGTCCATCCCTGCCAGCAAATTGTAAATCTTCACTTAGCATTCATTCTTGTCAACACCAAACATCACTGGTCTCCTTAGTTTTTTTTTTTTTTTTTTTTCACAGCTTATTTCTACTCCTGAGATTAGCCTGAATCAGACTGAAAGGTAATTGGGAAATATTTAAAAAAATTAATAAATAATGATGACATCATAATAAAAATAAAGTACAATGAAACATAGATAATATATTTTAAAATTCAATCAATATAAATATATCATTTGATTTGTCAAGTATTTTAACATAATTAACATGTAGTGGATATCCTGCCATCTAGAGGAGGGGTGGGGAGTAGGGAGGAAAAATTTGTAACAGAAAGCTTTGTAAGGGTTAATGTTGAAAAATTACCCATACATATGTTTTGCAAATAAAATATATATATGTATATATATATGTATATATATATCAATTGTGGGGATCTAGTGTATGCTCCAGTGACCTCATTTTTATTCCATTTGGAAATAACTGCTCTACATTATTATTTTCAAAAAAAACTATGGATGACAATGCTTCTTCTGGCTGTTAAATCCTCCACTGATGGTACATAATGAGCTTATCATCTACTAAAACTCCCATATTTTGTTTTTCAACACAATAACTGATTTGCCCTCACCTTTTCCATTTTGTACTCATAAAACTGATTTTCTGAACCTAAATATATGACTTGACATTTATTAAAACTAAGCATAATTTTTAATTCAGCTTCAATGTTCTAGTCAGTCAATATCATTTTTAACCATGACTACATAATCTAATACAATAGCAAACTTTCATCACCTTAGAGCATTATTTATGTACATGTTGATTTTCCTGAAACCTTTATAGGCAAGAAAACAAATTCATTAAAGACTTCGTGAAAGTTTATAGGATTGAATTGAATTTTTTGTTTAATCAGATTTATCATATCCTTTCTCTGACTCCCTCCTAAGCTACTAAGCAAAATTTTCCTTACTTGCCTATAGAGAAAAAAATTGTCCCTTAATAAAATAACTTTTATTTAACTTTGCTTAGATTCTTTTATATTTTCTGGATATGTTAATTTTTCTAGTCTAGTGGTAAATTCTAGGGCAATTGCTTTACTGACATTAAAATGCGATTAACAAGTCTTCATAATCAAAATTTTACCCAATAGACATTATCTGGTTAAACCTTATTTTGTAATTACAATCTGAATTGCATATTAAAATGTGTGAGAAAGATTCTATTAAGTTTGCTTTCCTCCTTACTCTGGTGGCTCCTGCCTCGTGCAGTTTTCAGACTGAAATATTCCTGTTGTATTTCCTGAGATCTGGCAGGCAACGTTTGCTGGCACCGTTCTTAACAACCCACTCTTTCCTCCAATCCTTTACCTGCTCTCTACCCCACCGTGAATGCCAAATTCAAATTCTTTCTTTTAAAAACAATATTAATTTGGTCTGGAGAATTCCCAAAATCAATGGAGGATGACTTGTAGAACACTTTGACCAGACATTGGGAAAGGTCGGTCTGCGTTATTTCATTACAAACAGGTTTGGCTGCTTGACTGGGGCCAACGTCTTCATATTGGAGATTCTGATCCAGCCCTTAAGTTCATGATGAAAAGAACATTTGAAGCTGTGCTGTTTGTAATCCTTTCACATGAAAAAACAACAACTAAGGGAGGTCAGTGGTGAACAATTCAATTTTATTCATTTGTTTTTAAGAAAACAAAAGAAATCTGGGCCCTCCCTTCATCCCCAGTCCCAACACACACACACACACACACACACACACACACACACACACACAAACACACCATTGTTATCTCCCTAAAGAAGGATTTGCTTCCCTGTAAACATCTGGCACCAGGCCTTGGCTAAAAGTCCATTGGGCCATACCTCGGAGCCAAAGGGCAGCTCTTGCATGTCTCTGGGAAATTTTAGAGAACATGCTATTGTCAAAGTCAATTATCCATCTGAGACATAAGGCAGATTGTAACCTGTGCCCTCGGAAGTTAAGACAAAACAAAGGAGCCATTATGACTCTTTTTTTGAGGGGTGAAGGGAGGATACAAGACTGAATACTTTAAAGCTTATTTCGGCAAGCTGATAAAATGCTTTACATTATAATAGCACAGTCAAGTAGTTACGGGGGAGTTAAGATGGATACGCAGTATCATAAAATATATATATATGAATATATGTATATATATAAACATATACATATGTGTATATACATGTACATATACACACACATATATATATATATACTTATAGATATAGATAGACAGTAGCAAACCAATTTTTTCATCCCCAGTGTCCCTAAAATACAGCACCACAGTTTCCAAAGGAGCATTTATTTTTTGTGGGGAGGAGTATTTCTAAGATTCCAAGTCTCTCCATTTCTTAGTGAGCATTCCCAAAGCGACTTGGGATAGGAAGCCCAGAGATGACTGTAGTGATGCAGCAGTTGAATTAGCGTAGAAATTGTTACAATCTTTATTCCATATAGTTGTTGGAAGTGGATTCTTTATGGATGGCTGGATTTTTTTTTAATTATCAGAGGAAAACCTTTAAACACAGATTTCCAAAAGCCTGCTGGAAAACAAGAAGTGATGAAGAAAGACACTTAGTAGAAGGATGTAGGGAAGGGAAGGGAAGGGAAGGGGAAGAGACAGCTGCTTTTAAATTCCATTCAACTTAGCAATCATTGCTGAAGCATCAATCATGTGCCAGCCGCTGTAGCAGGAGTTGTGGATCAAGGCCAAATGAACCAGTCTTTTTCCTCCACGAGCTTATAACCCAAAACAGCTACAGAACCATGTATATTAGTGACCCAAACAGATTTTTTAATGTTCTGGAGGTGTAAGAGGGTATGATTGTGAAGAATAAAGAACAGTCTTTTCTGCAATGCTGACAAAGCTCATTTGCTCCATTACATAACTGACATTTTCCAGATCTCAGTAGGCTCATGTACACTTGCATGCAAAAGCTTGCCTGGAGCGTGCACCCAGAATGGACTCAGAATTTTGGAATTTCCGAGCAGGGAGGGACTTTAAAAATCACCAAGTGAAAATCCAATTTGTCTTTCAGAAGAAGAAAGTAAAATACAGAGAGGTTGAACAGTGGTGAGAAAGAGTGAACAATCTTCTTTTTGTTTTTAATTTCAATAACATGTTTCCAATTATACGTAAAGATAGTTTTCAACATTCATTTTTGTGAGATTCTAAATTCCAGTGTTTTTTCT
>JAJPUD010003740.1:0-18287 GCA_023553655.1 Myrmecobius fasciatus
AGCTTACTTTACAGATAAGGAAACTGAGGCAAACAAGATTAAGTGAATCGCCCAGGGTCACACATCTAGTAAGTGTTTGAGACTGAATTGGAATTCAAGTCTTCCTGATTTCAGGCTTAGAGTTCTATCCCCTGGGCCACCTAGCTGTCCAGCTACTCCTTTTAGAAATCATTTATAATGCTCTATAGGTTTCTCTTGGGGCAATGAGCTCCCAAAGTGAACTTTCCAATATGTGGACCAGTACTGCTCTAAACTATCCAGACCAATCCATGTTATATCTGATCACATGTACAAAGTTCATCCAGAATGGCCCATCTCCTTCCTCTGTTCCTCACACAGTACTTGTGTCAGTACTTGCCTCTCAGGCCACATTTAATCTACGGCTCCTTCAAGATCTGGTTTTAGATCCAGTGCCGCCTCTAAGAGGCCTTTGAATTCCTGTAGCCATTTGTTTGTTCCCTTTTATTTCCCTTTATGTGTTTTATTCATTTATACATTATATATACTTAGTTTGACTTCTCTGTGTACACGTTCTTCTCACCAAAGCTATGGATAGTTTTTAAGTTTTTAAATGAATTTTTATTGTATTAAAATAGCAAAGTGTATATTCTAGACTAGAGATAGTTTAACGCTATTGACTTTAGCTACGTTGCCATTTATTGTAGATTATTTTTGGTGGGGTTGGCTCCTGATCCTGACCCTTATTTATGACATTATTGCTATTTGAGAATGTCTCGAAATTCCAAACTGATAAACTCATGGAGAGATTGGAGCTGACCTGTTAGTTAAATGGCAAATGCATTTCTGGCCAAATGATGTCCAGTGTGCCAAAAGCGATGCCTGGGGAGTAGAACCCAGAACATTACCCTGAGATGCCCACCTTGTTTCCCTTTATCTAGATCAGCAAGGGCTGATGGCTCTCTCAAAAGATCATCCAACCTACTGGCTAAGGCATAAAATTCTACAGTCTGTTTTTCAATTATTGGCTTTTCAGTCTTTGACCCTATTAAAAATTGAGACAAATATTATTTCAATTTCAGCCCATTATCTATGTTTTAGTGTCAGTAAAGTTTATGACATAAGGTTTCCTGAAATGGTGAGATGGAGCTAGAATATGAATACTGGGAGTTTTGAGGGAAGGGTACTAGAGAAAAAAGACATAGAAAGTAAAGTTTGGAGACCATGCATGATAAAAACTACTAACTTTTCAACTTCACACAGGTTTGGTTGGATAGAGCTAAAGGCTTATATAACAACCATTTTAAGCCCTTATAATATGCTTTACCACTTCTTAAATGCATGAACTTGGATCTGTCACTTGACCTTTCTGGGACTCAGTTGACTGATTTATAGAATGTGATTGGTACAGGGCTGTGCCCTAAAAGAAGGTGTGCTAAAAGCATCTCAGGCTGTGGATACCCTGGGAAATGTGAAAGCCCATATTGGATTTTCCAATATAACTCCTGGGTCTGGACATATCTCAGTCACAGGCAAGGTGCTAATTGGAGAAAAGACCCTTAGGAATCCATTCTTGTGGACCTTCCCCTTCCTTAGCCAAGCTCCTGGGGTAATGAGATGACCGAGCCTAGCCTTTTTCCTGTGTTCCAAAAAGAACTTTCCCGCCCCTACTTCATCTTTCACAGATGTGCTCAAGACCCACTTCACTTGGTCTACTGACTTGGGAAGAAATGGAATTGGGGGAAACAGTGCTAGGCATCCAGCACCATCCTGTACAAGCTGCCCCCTCCTTTAGCCTTCACAGACTTCATTAAAGGGGGCGCCCCCCCCCCCGTGCCTTATGTTCAGTTTGTTGCTGCTTTGGGGCATATTCTAGCAAGCTCCTCATTCTCCATATACTCCTGCCTATGTCATGCTCAGTTCTAATTAATTCTCTTTTCTCTCTCACTTCCTTTCCCCTTCACGTCCTTGCTTCTGCTTCTGACTTACTTCAGTCCCTAGCCAGGATCCAAAGAGGGCTAAATTAGTAAAAGGCAGCTGGAAGCCAAAGGCCTTCCAATATTACTGTGGTCTGTAATATTTTATGCCATTTACCAACTTGAATTATTTTACCATTAAAAATCAATATTTCTGATGCTGACAAAGGGTCCCTCCTTTCTACTTCCATGTGTCTTGTTTTATGCTCCATTTTACACTGTCCATGTAAGCACAGACTAAAGTTCAGTTTAATGTATTGACCTGACACTGGGTAAAATAGACAGCAAGTGTTTAGGGATGGAGATAAAAGGTGAAATAAAACCTGATCCCTGATCCTCAGGACATTACCGTCAAGTGGGAGACCCTCAAAAATCCAATCTTTAGCTGCCTCTACATTGTGAAATACAATATAAGTCAATAAACACTATAAGTCAATTGCAGGTACAATGGAAAAGGGGATTGGGTGGTGGTTCTGTGGAAACTTCTTCACGGGCTTGACATCTGACTTGGAGCTTCAAGGAAGGGGCATAATTTCAATTGTTTGAGGTGAAGGAAGGCATTTGAGACCAAGGCCCTGTGAAAAGAGAGCTGGCAAGGTAGCCTGAATCACAACTAAAAAGTTTGTTAAATATTCAAAAGGCTTTGAATGTCTGGTAAAGGAATATGGACGTTGTGCCGTGGGAAATCAGAAGCCAGTAAAGCTTTTGATCATCATTATCATCTTCTTCATCATCTCCATCATCATAACTCATGCTCAGTTTCTATCAAAAATAACATGCTGCTTAGAAAGAATAGATGTGGAATTGCAGCTTGTTTCCTTTGGAAGAAACACACACCTTTCCACCACAATACAGAATTCAAGCTTTTGTGATGGCACGGCCCTATGATTTTCATTCATTCATTCACTCCATCAAAATAATAATTAAAACCACCTTGTAGGTGGTCTCTATTAGTTGGGTCCAACTCAACATAGAAATAGGAGATCCTGATTTGCACATAAGAATCCCCTGGGCTGCATAATGACTTAGTTTTAAAAAGTGGCATTATCCTTGTTTGCTTGTGTTTTTATTGATTTTGTTAACTAGTTCCCAATTACATTTAAATTTTGTTCCAAACTTAATTGGGAATGTTTCCAGTTGCCTGCACTTAATTGCTGTACGTATTTTGAACTACTGTGGCTTCCTGCTGCCCTAAGATTGCAGGGTTTAAGATCTGCAAGTCAGAGATGTGGTGACGTTGGCTCTCCCAGTTATCCTTTATCCCCTTGCATTTACTTAATGTTTTGCAGTTTCCCCAAGATATTATCATGTACATGATCTCTCAAGTTTTGAAGTAACTCTCTGAAGTAAGCAGCTTAACTTTGATTATCCCCATTTTACAGATGAAACCAAAGCTCAGGAAAATCATATAACTTGTCCGCAGAAGCAGAGCCAGCTAGCGAGTAGTGGAACTGTGATTTTTTGTTCCAAGTTCAGTGTTCTTTTCACATCACACCATCTTGAGATACCCAGAGTTGAGTTCAGTTTTAGAAATGGCAACCAGCTTATTTAATGACTTTGGGTACACTAATGAAGTAATAGCCAATGTCTGCTTATCCTTCATATTGTGAGAAGACTTGTGTCCTTTAAAGGTTCTCTATTAACATTGGGAAAAAATAATTTACACGGACCATTGGATTTCCTGTTTTTAATCCCTACAAGCATTCTGGCAATCTTCAGAGTTAATAGAAACCACAATCATGTGCTGTACAGGAATCCTAGATTGCACAGGCCACCCAGCCCTAAGGGGAAATTCCCCATAACCAGTTCTTTCTCATACCTTCCTATGGTCCCTACCTAGGGATACAACTCTGAAGACTGCTGCTGCCTCTGCCGGAGAGGGTGGTATTGGGGGAGTCTACACTGCAATCATTTTACAGGAAAGCCTCTAGAAGAGTAGGTTCAATCTCTCCCCCTCCGTTCCTTTCCCTGGTCCCAATCCTGGTTTGCTAAAGTCTTTCAGCAACCAACTCTGTTCCAAACACACCTACCCACACACATGTAGCTATATCTATATATATATATATATATATATATATAAAACTTACATATGTGTATGTGTATACCTATATGTGTATGGTATGAATACATATGTACACATATAAATGTATAGATAGATAACACACACACAAATACACTTTTTTTTTTGAGACAGATGGGGTTAGTATGGGGATCATATTCTGCCCAGCCACAAACTCTCATAATGAGAATGCTGAAACAATAGAAAAATGGCATATTGTCCGAAACATCAATTATTAATCTATTCTTGAATAAGTCTCATCCGTAAATGGTAGGATTTAAAATGTGTTAGATTGTTACACACATACACACACATATATATATATACATATACACACACATATATTCTATACATACAAGCTCACACATGCATATGTCTATCTTTTCTGTTAGCAAACTAAGGTCTTTGTGTTTTAAGGTTTGTATCAATTCATGTCTGAAATGTAGATTGCACTTGGACTTTGTGTTTGGAAATTTTTCTGAGACATGATATAATGTAGAATCTAAGAGGACTGCAAGCTTCTTTGAGAGAGTACAGTGATTGACTGGGTCCTATCTCCATGAGATCAGAACAAAATGCAAAACTTTTTTTCCCCAGCTATTTCAGCTTGCCCTTTAAAAATTTCCTCCTTTTTCTCAAAAAAATTATGCTTTGAGGATATGAATTATCCAGGTGCATATTTCATCTTTCCATTCCCCCTTATGTCACTTTTCTTGAAATCAATAGAAAAAAGACCTTTATCTTATGCTATAGCTTTTATTTTCAGCTTCTACTTTCCTTGACAAATGCCCTACTCATATTTGATCATTTTAATCATGGACAGCTTTTTTTCCCATTCTCCCTGGCTGAACATCACCCCATAGAAGCTGATTACAATATGGGAATTCTAGACATTATCTCTACTAAGGTTTTGTATTTAAGCCTGAGAATGCTCTTATTTGTTTCTGTTTCTGCCAATCCCAAATCTTTGTCTTTTTAGAAATGGTTCAAGTGATACCTTCTCTATAAAGTCTCTTTCCCAATTACTGAATCCCACAGTCATCCTTCTTTCCTTTCAAGGTCCCTGAGCAGTTGCACTTCATATCAGACAATTTAGCACTTGACTCTATTCTCATTTATATTCCCTCTTTATGTTTTCTGCATTCCATCTTTTCAACCAGATTTTAGGCTCCTTGAGAGCAGGGATCATATCTAATTAATGTATATTTCTTGTATATTTAATAGTCTCTAGCATACAACTAGGGGCAGAATAGGACTCGTTAACTACTTGCCCTATTTGTAATTCTCTTTGCTGGTTTGAACAGGAAAAAAAAAATTCGAGTTGGAGTGTATGTCTCATTAATGATTTTAAAGAAGAGTTTTCTAATCCCATCCAGGAGAATGGTAAAATTAAGTCACCGAACAATTTGGAAGTTTACTCTGGATCGGTCGTATTCAGGAGACTTGTTAAATTGAGTAATCAACAGTCTGCATGTTTACTTTGAGTTAGATTTGCTAAATAGCCCTTAGAGAAAATTGTATTAGCTGAAGAAAGGCATATATAGAGTTTCTCTTAAATGTTTTGATTAAAAAGATGGAGCTTACAGAAGTAATGAGAAATAATTTTATTACCTCAAAAAATGAGTAGAGCTCATAGAAATGAATTGTAGAATCTTTTACATATGTTGTGGATAAGATTTTTCCAACTCTTGGCCTGAAATGTAAGTTTGAGGGTACAGTGTTTATACAAAATATATCCCAAGGATTATGTGTTGCTGTTATTTTTATAGGGCACATTCTCCAATATTTTGAAAGGCACGTAATAAGGAGTTTCTACAGATATCCAAAGCGATGCCATAAGATTGAAATGGAATAAGCATTTATTAAATACTTAGTTTGCCAAGGACTGTGCTATATCATCTCATTTGATCCTCAAACAGCCCCTTAATGTAGGTGCTGTTATGAGTCTCATACCACAGATAAGGAAATCGAGGCAGACAGAACGTGACTGATTTACCTAGGGTAATTCAAGTATGGATGTCAGAGGTTAGATTTGAACTCGGGGCTTTTTTTGAACTTAGGTCTTCTGATTCCAACTCTAGGAGTCTCTCCATCATGCCACTTAATTGATGGTGGGGAAATGGAGAGAAGCTGGGCAGATCCTTAATCTCCCAATTTTATTTTTTTACTTCTTTATTTTACATAAGGAAAGTGTTCTTTGATTTGATTTCTCTGTGTAACAGATTATATTTTATATATAATGTATTATATAATTATATATCATATAATATTACTACATAATATTATATGTTTATTTATACTTGTGTATATTTGTAAATATATTTTACTCCCCAAAACATTTGTGCAAGCTTTTGAAGTATCACATCTTGTAGGGTTGATATAGGATGGGGATTAATATAGGAGAGAGACCCAGCCCTCTATTTCCAGGCAGGAGAATTTGAATTTCAGTTGGGCAGTTTTGCTCACTGGGCGATCTAGGCCAGGCTGTTCTCCATTTCTAGACCTCAGTGTGCTCATGTGTAAAGTAAAGAGGGTCCATCCAACTAGATTTTTTTCCCCATCTTTTTTTTTTTTTAAATCTATGAGTCTTTGTTGCAATTAAAATGAGGGTATATTTCCTTGTCCTGACTGGGCAATGGAGACAGTCAATAGCAAAGAAAGACAAGAGAATATGATGAGTATAGCAAATCATTTAAAAAAAAACGAACTCAAGCTATCTTTAATCAGATCTGTTTGTGTACACAGAGTATCTTCTTTCACTTCAACAAGAAAAGGAGAATTCAAGATCCCGGAAGGTCGGATTCTGTCTGTTGGCTTTCATCTTTGTCGCCTCAGCACTCAGCATTAAGATCATCCCCTGGAGGTGGTGGGCTAATATGGGCCTGGGTGTCCAAGGTGGAGTCTTTCCCCAGGAATATCTAGAGAACAACAGCTCAGGATTCCCCCCTTCTCCTATTCTTTCTTTTCCTCCCCCTCTTGTCAAAGGCTTTTGGCTTGAAGCACTCTTTTTTTTTTTAAGATGCTTATTTAGGTTAAATTGAAATTAAACTGAATCTGATGTTCTCACATCTCGATGGGATGTTGTGAGGGGAATGGATCCAAGAGATAAGTGGAGTCAAATGAAAGGCTTCTAAAGCCTTTGTCTGTTGTGATATCCCAGGTCTGTGGTCCTGAGTGTTCAGCTGAAGCTACTCTTTGGGCAAGGATTTCTTGGTTTGGCACTTCTAAAAGTCTGGCCAGCCCCACATTCAGAGCTCCAAGGGGAAACTGATAATGCTTGTGCCAATAGCAGAGGCAGGATCTGATTCCAGGATTTCCTGTTTCTGAGTTACTGTGTGTTCCACTGTTCCTTTGTGCCCCAGTGTTCTATATCCACTGTGATGATACAGAATCCCGGAACTTGGAGGTTGGCCAAGACCTCAGAGGCGGGTAGTCTGCTCCACATCTGGACCAAAAGTCTTTTTACCCCCATCCACCAAGGGGTTCTCTTGCCTTTGTTCCCAAACTCCAGTAAAGACTCCTACCCCCTGGCTTCTTATGTATGGCTGTCTATCAAATATCAGTTTAATTCTCCTTGTCCTAAAGTAATCCCTTCTTCCTTTAATAGCCTTAAAATATATGATGAAAACACTCTTCTCCCCAATCTCATTTTCTTCCTTCAGGCTAAATACTTTTAGTTTCTTCAATTGTTCCTTAAATACTGCCAGCTTATGACTTTTCACCATCCTGATTGTCCTCCCCTGGATTGTTCTCCCCTTTTACAACTTTCCAGTTTGTAAAAGTCCTTCCTAAACTGTATTACCACCACCACTACACTACTACCACCACTAGTACTACCACTACACTACTACTATCACTATACTACTACTATCACTAGTACTACCACTATACTACTACAATCACTACCCTACTATCACCACTAGTACTACCACTCTACTATTACTATCACTAGTACTACCACTCTACTACTACTATCACTAGTACTACCACTACACTACTACTATCACTATACTACTACTATCACTAGTACTACCACTACCACCATATTACTAGTATCCCCTACTACCACTACTAGTACTACCACTATACTACTACTATCACTAATGCTACCACTCTACTACTACTATCACTAGTACTACCACTACTAGTACTACCACTACTAGTGCTATCACTCTACTACTATCACTAGTTCTACCACTATACTACTATCTCTATACTACTACTACCACTCCTACTTCTATGGCTACTAGCAAAGACAATAATAAATAGCCAGCATTCATATAATGTCTATACATCCATGCTAAGCACTTTACAAATGCTCTCTCATTGTACATTCAACAATTCTGGAAGAGATTATGTATCATCTCCATTTTACAGTTAAGGAAACTGAGGCAAACAGAGAGTGAGTAACTTTTCAAAATTGTCACAGCTAGTAAATATCTGAGGTTCGATTTGAGCTCGGAGGAACTTCCTGATTTTTGACCCAGGACTCTAACCACTGCAACTGAGAATACTCCAAATGGGGCCGGAGCACAGAGGAGGACAGTGAGAAGTGCTGCCCAGCTTTGGCCGTGCTACCCTTTTTATGTGTGGACTTTGTTTGCATTAACTGTGTCGCCGGACATCTCAGTCCTTTACATTCAATCTTTCGTACACAAAACGCAGCCATTGTAGACGTTGATGAATGCACAGGGGGAACAAAGGGAGTACCCAGATTGAGGGAAGAGCTTTGGCTCAGTATGGTTGAAGGGAATCACTTCATGGATGAAGTTATGGATTCGGAAGTGGGGGAGTCAGTAGGCCTTTCTCTCCACCCTCTCCCAACCGCCAGGTTCTAGTAAAGACCACATCTAGGACTGTCCAGCCCCTGCCCCGAGACCCACCTTCCACTTTCAGGCTCCTGGCCATTGGCACTTCATTTTAACCCTGGCCAAGACGCGCCAAGAGTTGTTGGGGGGAAAAAAAGAGGTAGGCTGGGATCTTTTACACACTTATTATAAAGTCTTGAAACAAGGACAAATGTATGCCCTTTGAAGGAATCTTTATTTCTGGCAATTTTTATGGAGTCTGGATAGAATAACAACACAGTTCACTTTTATAGCACCTTTCATCTTGGGATCTCAAAGCACTTTATAAACATTAATTAAGTCTCACAACTCCCTAGTGAGAGAGGTAATTATTATGATAGGAAATTAGCTATAATAAGGAAATAGGACCACATAAAATGTCAGAGACTTTGCAAGTAGAAATAACTCCTACAGGAGTTATTGAGTAGGAGAAAGGTAAAGTGAAAGATTAATACAAAAACCAAGAATCATGAGGAGAGAGAGGGAGCTGCTTTTCTAGATAGTATCTCCCCACCTCCCCATCCTCAATCTCCCATCCCCCAAATCTGAAGACTTTTTGAATGCTTAAGTGTCATCTCATGTGACTGGTTGAGTTGGCGATAGATCACAGCTGATTTTTAAAGAAGTTAATCTTAGGTTTTTCAGGCCTATTCCCCTGCTATTACTCTCTTTAAATGTTGCTTTTATCTTTATCCCCCTAAGTACATTTAGGAAGATATCTCTTAATGGTCCTCCTGTTATTTATTTATTTTTGTTGTTGTTTAATCCCATCGTCATCTTTAATTTTTTTTTCTTTTAATAGTTTCTAGAGATGGAATTATTTATTTCTTCAATTGGGCTTTCCTTAATAGCTGAACTTTATAGTTATATGCTAACAAAATTGTGAATACCAAAGAAATGGAAGAATTATTTCCAAAAAAAAATACTCATTTTAACAGAAAACCAGATAGAAATTTTAAAGTATTAAATTTGAGAAAAGGAAGTGAATTCATTTGTAAAGGAACTGCCAAAATGGGGGGGCATCCTACCACTACAACCACCAACAATAGAACTCTCATCCTGATGCCTTCATAGGAAAACTTTACCAAACTTTAAAAGACTAATAGCAATGTAACAAATTATTCTCTCAAAGTAGAGATATTCTTCTTCTTTTATGATGCAAATTTAACCCAAGCATTTAAAACCAGGAAAGGATAAAACAAAGAAGAATTATAGACCAATATCATTAAAGAATATTTATAAATACATTTTGAATAAAATCCCACCAGACTACAGTAATTCACGCAAGAATCGTTTGTTAAAATGAAGTTTGTTTGCACTAATCAGCCAATAAGCATTACTTACTAGAAGGAAGATACTATGTTAATCATTGGGTCATTGGGGATGAAAGAAAACAAACAAACAGCCACAGTAACAAACCTACCCTTTCCTTTTGAGGAACTCACTTTCTAATGGGAGAGAAAATGTGTAAACAACTGTTTCAACAAGACCTCGCCCCACCCCCACAAGCACACATACTCCTAGGAAATTGGAAGTGAACTCAGAGATTAGGCACTTGCCATGGGAATACTGGGAATAACTTTTTACCGAAGGTGAGATTTTAGTTGAGAATTGAGCTCTATTATTACAAGGAAGAAAGGCATCACGAGAGATTGAAGATTGCTTTACTATTAGGAAAACAACTAATATAATTAGTTACCTTAAAAAGCCAAACTTCCCAAACGATATAATCATCTCAATAGCAGTAGAAAAAGACTTCCAAGTTCAATACTTTTATAGAAAACCCCTGCAAAGTCTGTGTACAGAAAGACCTTTTAGAATATAATATTTAAACTACTTTTATTTCATAAAATAGAATGCTACTGTGATATAAGAAAATGACAGACTTTATGACTTAGTAAAACATGGATAGACTTGCATGAAAAAAACTTAAATTGAAATGAATAGAACCAAGACAACATCATACACCCATTTTGCTTCAAGAACAGCTTTGAGTGACTAAGTCATTTGTCCTATTATAAATACCTAAGTGAACGACAAAGGACATATGAAGAAAGATGCTATCTGCTCCAGAGAAAACTGGTGAAGAGAAGTAAGTATAGAATGGTTTCACACATATGGACCCAAACACAGACACACGCAGACAAACATGATTTATAGTTTCATGAATAATCATCCTTTTTCCTATTGTTATTATAGAAATGCTTGTCATTTCTTAAGTTCAGAATAAAATAAATAAGATATTTAAAATATCATAAAATGTATCTATCTTAAACCAAAAATCAGACATCATATGCACTGGAGATACAATAGAAGCTTTTCCAAAAAAATAGAAGTTAATCAAAGGTCTATTCTTGTCACCATTATTCACTTTGAGATAATAAAAAGACTGAAATTCAAATCTTGCCTTATTCTCTTAGTAGTCACCTTAAACAAGTCATCCAAGCTTTCTGATCTTTAGCTTTTCATCTGCAAGGCACGAATATTGCCTGTCTCATACAATTGCTGTGATCAAATGTGATAACTTATAAAGTGCTTTACAAAACTTAAAACATTATGCAAATGATTTATTATTGTTGTCACTAATACTAGTAACAGGACTAAAAGAAATAAATTAAAATACATTAAGACCAGCAAAGAAGAGATAAAATGATCTATTTGTTGATAATATAATGCTTACTTAGAAAGTCTTAGGGAATCAGCAAAGCTACTCATTAGAACATAGCTTCAGCAAAATTACAGGCAACAAAGAAACCCACAAAATTAACAGCATTTTTATATAACAATAATAAAATCCAATTGGTAAGAATAGAGAAATCTTATAAAAAGAGCTAAATCTTTGTGTATCAATCTAAACAAAATACTTAGATTCAATTATAAAGTACCCATTAAAAGAAATTACAAATTGCTCTTTAAAGAAAAATTAAAAAAAAAACTTATAGAGCTAGAGGAATACTTAGTGCTTATGATTGGGCCATATCCAACATATATAAGTGCATATTTACATCTATGTATACATATATAAGCAGAAATAAGAATATACATATACATTTATAAATTTGTAGCCATAGTTTGAATTTATGTACATACATGCACAGATATACATATATATATATATTTATATAATACATATTGTTCATTTACTTTGTTTTTGCTACCAAAAGGTCATCTGAGATATTTAATACAAACATTTTCCTTATGAAAGAGTATTCCAAATAACTAAATAGAAGTATGTATAGAATAATTATACATATATATATTAAATGTATGTGCATGTGTGTGTGTGTATTTATATAAGGGGAGCCATCTCTAGGGTAGAGGAGGGAAAGGAAGAAAAACAGAAAATTAAAAAAAAGTTTACCTGATAATATTTTGTATATTTGAAAGGAATAGCAAGTTGTGCATAGTACATTTGCAGGTTCATATACAATAATCTTTTTATTATACTGTGTTGTGGAAATTTTTGTTTAATTTTATAAATTAAAAATTAAAAAATGCAAATGAAAGCAGCCCTATAGGTTCATTTTATATCTAGCAAACTGGCAAAGATGACCAAAAAATGACAATAGGCAGTATGGAATTATGAGTAGCTAGGCATACTAATAAGTTGTTGCTGGAACTTTGACATAGGGTACTCATTTTGGAAAGCAATTTGGAATTATGCAAATAAAATAATTATTTTGTTTATATATTCTTTGACCCAGGTATTCAAATACTAGGCATATATACCCAAGGAGGTTATTGAAAAGAAGAAATCCCCCACTATACCAAAATCTTTAAAGCATCACTTTTTGTAGTAACAAAGAACTGAAAACACAGTTGAGGCTTCTCAATAAGGGAATGGCTAAATGAATGGTGGTACATGAATACAATAGAAAATTACTACGGCATGTGACATTTTAAATATAACAAATATAGAGAATGATGAAAAGAAAGAAGAGAACTGATAAAAAATTAAGTAAGTAGAGCAAAGCCACCACCACCACCACCACCACCACCAGTACATATAATTCTGTGACCATTTAAATGGAAAGAAAAACCACTCCAAAATAAACACAAGTACTGTGACATACCCTTGGGTGTCCCTCTTCTGAAGCCAGTGCTTCTGCATCGCATTAACAGACTAGAGAGGCCCTCGAAGACCATTCCTTCACTGGGGGGTTGGGAGGGGCAGGATTCATAGGGGGAAGAGAAGAGCTCCTGTTCATTCAGTCTCTGGAGAACAGTCAGGGCTTCATCCATCCTTGGCTGGTTTTCTAAATAATCCTGCCCAAGGCAACCTTTATCACTGAGGATGCCAGTAATTAATGGACCCAAACACTGTCCTGAACCCAGAGAAAGGTGCATCCATGGCTTTAGACTGGATTAATCACTTCCCTTGCTCAGGAGGTCTTAGGGAAGCAGACCAAAGTTGGCTTCCTGTACTTGGCTTACGGATCTTTAACCTTTCTTGCTTTGTGACCTTGAGCCCAGGACAAGCAGGAAGGAAGGATCCAGGTGGTGGGATTATTCCCATTGCCTATGGTGTCTAGGTGAATTTCTATTGTCAGGTCTTCAAAACTTTCATGCTTTGACTTCACCCTCCTTCCCTAGCTAGAGACTGGAGATGAAATGCCATGTGTGAGGGAGAGGCAATAATTAGGCCAGTTGGACTGCACCGTGAATGGAGAGGAGCAACTCTAACTCACTCTTTCTCTCTCTGTGTCTTTGCCTGTCTCTCTGTCAGTCTCTGCCTGTCTCTGTCTTGCTCTTTCCCCTTTCTCTTTATCTCTCTCTCTGCCTTTGCTTGTCTCTCTCTTTCTTTTTCTCTCTCTGAATTTTTTGAGGTAGGAGCAAGTGCATTCAAGACCCTAGAGATAGCCAGTGCCAGACCATGGAGAAAGGAAGAGGGCCACACATGAGGAACAGAGAGAAAGTCAGTTTGGCTGGGTCAGAGTATGGGAAGAGGACTAATGTAGAAGGAGGCTGGGAAGAGAGAGTTGGGCCAAGCTGTAATGGTTTGAAATTCAAATAGAGGAGTTCATATTTATCTTAGAGGCAATAGGGAACCATTAGAGTTTACTGGGGAGTGATATAGTCCCATCTGCAACTATGAAAATCACTTCCACACTTTTTCCATATTGTCTGTCTTCACATACTTATATTCAGTGATCATGTTCCTCCTTTTTTGGGGGGTACACATCTTCCTTCAAGGAGAGGAGAAGGGGGAGGGAGGGAGCAAGGGAGCCAGGGAAGGAGGAGGGGGAGAGGAGAGAGAGAGAGGGAACAGAAACCCTGTAGAATAGGTAGTGTGAATAACATTTCTTTCTATTTCATTGAGGCTGAGAAAACCAATTTTTCAGAACATGATGTGACTTAACTTCATGGTTTCTGGAGTCAAGTTCAGTCCTCTTTCTGTTTCATTAAGCTGTTTTTCAAACAGTAACCTGTTAAAATTTGGGGATCGAAGGAGGACAGAAATGTCACTGATAGTGCCTGCTTAGAGCTCAGGCCAGCAATACCAAGGATGCTGAAAGACAGCTGGCCTGTTGGCTCTTAGCAAAATCCCAGCAAGGCAAGGGACCTTTTGCCATACAAAGAGTAACAGCTCTCCAAAAGGCAGGGCTGAGATGGGAGTGGGAGAAAAGCTTCCAGTACATCTTTGAGCTGGTCCTGCCTGCTCCCTGTCTCCCAGGAATGTGGTGATGATTAACGAGGAATATTTATAAAGTTGGAGTCCTTTCCCAAAAGGGTGCTACATAAAGGCAAGGCCTTATACCATTGTTTATTTGGGCTACCCAAGTGCATGGGGCTGAACAAAGGCATCTTTTTCATTGACAACTGTGGACATTGTGGTGAAAAGATTTATGTTCCGACATATGAATGATGCCTCTGTGCATGTGTGTGCACACGCTTCCTTCTCTAATATTTGGTATACTGGGTAGGTAGAGGCGACTACATTTCAACTGGAAAAGGAACAAGTAGCTTCAGGCCACATGGAGTCAGCTCTGGTTTGATGAATTCCCAGATGTTTCAGAGACAGCCCATCAGAACCTGCCGGCTGACCAACTTAGGGTTCAGACTCCAAATGTCCATTTCTGTACTCTTATCATCTATAACACTAATCCTGACACTTAGTGAGGGGCCACAGGCTTCCAACTTGGTGTGCATACATCATCTCACTTATGCCTCATAACCCTGGGGGTGTGGGTGGTAATACTAAAGTTATTAATGTCCCCGTTTTCTAAATGAGTGAGATGGAGGCTAGGTAAAATTGGCCATGGTCACACAGTAAGTGTTGGAGGTAGGATTTGAATGCTGGTCCTTCCTGATTCCAAGTCCAGAATTCTATTTAAAAGTACTAAGAATAGGTCCAGTTTTATAGTTTGGTGGATCATAAAGCACCTTTCCTACAAAAAATCTTTAAGTAGGTAGTGCAAGTATTTTTTCCCTCATCTTAAAGGAGAAAAATCTGAAGTGCAAAAAAGGTAATCCTCCACACAGAGCCAGAACTAAAATTTGAATTCAGATCTTGTATCTCCAGTGCCACACTATCTCCTTAATGACAGGTCTCACTCAAGGGCTGAGTAGCCACACTTCAGGCAAGGCCCTTCCTGGCAAGGCTTTGTGCTCTGGCTTTCTCCTGTCTTCACTTGAGAATAGGAGCAGATCCATCTCTGGGTCTCCACTCCACTGTCAAGCATAAGCCCTTGTACCTACAGATTATCTTTAATGTTAGAGCACCATAAGACCTTGGAAGGGTCCTTAGGAACAATTCAGTGTCTCCTGATTTTGCAGATGAGAAAATGGAGGCCCAGAGAGTGGAAAGATTATGGTCAAGTTAGAAACAGAGGTGGATTTACGCCCATGGCTGTTGATTTCAAGTCCAGGATGCTCTGCTCTTTCAACCTATACCACTCTTCTCTTTCTAATTCTACAATTCTGGGATTCTTAAATTCACAGTTATATGTTGAATTGTTTAATCATGTTCATAAACATATTTATTTTTCCCTGGTCTAATCTCTCCCAACTCTCTAAGTTGGTGAGGCTGTCCTTAAATATTCCTTAATGTATTTAGTTAAACCCTGGATCCCTTATTCCAGAAACCATTGCTCAGAATAATCAAGTGAGGAGATCCTCATAGTTTCCTGTTCCAGATGAAAGTTAAGACTCCTGCATTCTAAAGGAGTGTGAGCTCCTGTGGCTGTATCCTGAGGGAAATCTGATATTTGGATATGCAGAAGCTTCTGCCTTCAAAATTGTGGCCCAGAAACCTTACATGGATTCCATCTCTTTAATGATTCTCTCAAAAGAGGGTTTCTCTTTTGATCCCCATGAAAATCCAACTAACAAAGAGAGAAAATCTATCAGATCCTTCCTTTTGTTACCCCACATTTCTTATTTCATTTATGAAAAAAAATCAGGGTATGATTGAGAATATGACAACAGAATTGCATTTGAATCCCAGTTCAAACACTTACCAGTTGACTGTAGTTAGTGTTTTTCTTCCAGGTCTCCTTGTATTTATTTTGTAGTACATTTTGTGTCTTCTGACAGAATGTAATCTGCTTCAGGGGAAAGAAATACTATTATTTTGTCTTTGTATCCCCAGCATCTAGTTTAGTGCCTTTTACATTGTAGACACTGAATAACATACTGGGTTATCTCAGGTAATCCACTCTAACTCACAGAACAGAAGTCCCAACAAGGACTCAATGAGAAAAGGATCAAAAAGAGTCAGAAAAGGATATTCCAAATTGAGAAGGGCATAAAGGTGGCTGGATGTTCCAAGGTGAGGAGGCCCTGGAAGCTGAGGGAAGTTTTTGATGAGACTATGGGAGAGGTATGGTATTGAATTCTGAAGGTCAGGTACAGATCTCAAAGTGGAATTTAAATCTTAAAGGTCCTAATCCATCATTTAGTATGATCCTATCAGTTGTAGTTACCCAAGAGCACCAACAAAATGATTGTTACAGGATTAGGACCCAAGCCTTTCAGGTCCCAACCTTCTGCTGAGTCTAACCTATAAGTACCTGGTTGGTATTTATGACCCCAGAAATGAGTATCTTAGAAGGTTCCTAATGACATCAAAGGGTTTGACAGAAATCAATTTTTAGATCTGGAGGGGACTTTAACTCCCCCACAATTAGAGAAGAAGAGAGGACCCCTTTGTCCTTGGCCTGTCATACTTTCCTCCATAATCCCATGGTGTTGCTTGAAATTTCCAACTTCCTGCCTTGAAACAAGTGCTGAAACATTCTCTTACTCCAAGTACAGGATATTTAAAGAATACTTATACCCTAAGTACCCTCTACTTAGGGTCTCTTAACCTAAAGTACTATTCTCTTCAGCCATACTGGAGAAAATGGCACTATTTGTAAATTATATTTAAAAAAATACTCTACTCAACACATGCTTTATTTCTGAAAAATCCATCCGTTGCCAGGGCCGGGACCGCAGCCTCCTCACACACAAAGCTGAAAATGCCCCCCACGTGAATGCTCTACGTGCGTGTGTGTGTGTGTGTGTGTGTGTGTGTGTGTGCTGCAGGGGCTCAGAGGGCTCTGGGTACCGAAAATGGGGAGTCTGGCTGGGCCAGAACAATGCAGGGCATGCGCCGGCCGGACAGGTCAGAGCGGAAGATGCTGCCGCCTACGGCTGGCGTGATTTTTGCAGGGAAAAATATTGACATGAAATGGGAATCGGTCTGGGAAGGGATCCGAGCCATGGGTTTTGTATTTTTGATAATGGGACAGTGAAGCCAAGGGTACTCCTGGGGAGTACCCACAGAATGCATGCCCTATCACGGCTGCTATTCACAAAGTAAGTTTTAAATGGAAAATCCTAGACGTTTTAGGGTGGTTCAAAGGACCACATTTTTTCAGATTTGGAAACTGAGGCATAGAGAAGTCCTCAGCTGGCCAGCGGCACTCTGAGGGTCCCACGGCCAAGAAAGGTGACTTTGTTCAGTTTCTCTCCTGTTACATTACAGGCCCCGCAGAAATGGGCTTCGCTGCTCTCCAGTGGATTAGCGGCGAGAACGTCCCCCCTACAGACGCCCTTTCTTTCCTTAGCTGAGAACGAATGACAGAAGGCCCCCGCCCTGACATTGATTCCGTTTCCATAATAAAATGGGAGACCTTGGTAAGAAGAGCAACATTTCCCCCTAGTGGTCAGTAGGGCGTATTGCCGACAGCTCCAGAGGCCTGTTCGCTATTGTCTGGAGAAAGTCCCCAAGTCTTGGGAAGTTGGAAGGCCTTTGAGACTTTAGCAGGCAGAGGGGCAGAACTGGGGCGAGAGAAAGCAGCCAGAAAATGGTGGAGCTCCCCAAGAACGTCGAATATAGGACGGGGAATAGAAAATGAGGGCTCCAAGCAGCCAGACAATGGTGGAGCTCCCCAAGAACATCGAATATAGGATGGGGAATAGAAAATCAGGGCTCCAAGCAGCCAGAGGGAATGGTGGAGC